>JAKTTW010000004.1:0-280554 GCA_030560525.1 Diutina catenulata
GCGGGTGGTGGGGGATGGTGAGATGATGGGGCCATGATGAGATGACGATGGACAATTGTTTAAGGGGAGAGGGGTAGAGTAGAAATAGGGAATGTTAACGGGTGTTTGTTGCTCTCTGCTGTTACCCCTATCCGGCTACGGCTGCGTTTGGTTTCTCTCAATCGGGTAAGCTTTATCGGAGTATTATGACAAAGGTTAGGAGAATTGGGTTGCTTGTGGAATCGTCTAAGAACGCAGATCTGCTCTTGATCGTGGGTGATCTGATGAGAGGAACCAAGGAAACATTTTTTGGACTCGATACAGTGTTTATACCAATTTTCTACCGGTAAAAGAAAACCTTGTAAACCATGATTATTAAAAATTTGGAAGTGTCTCTATTTCCAAGCCAACTAATTATATCATCAGTGTCATGTCTCATAAAATACAATCGTCATATCTCATAAAATACAATCAGAGATAGGTTCAGTCCACCTCGCATTATAGCTGATGAAGCATTTATATCAATAATTTCTGAATCTGACAAACCGCCCGGTGTATTTGAATGTACATCCAGTCACTATGGGGTGGGTGAAATTGAAAAATACGTGTAGTGGCCATTTCTGTTATCTCCAAAGTCGACAGTCTACAATGCTCAATGGGTCTAGCGTGTCTGAATTACCCGTTCCACATCCCTGGTCGAAAATGAAGGGTCAATCCAATTCCCACCGTTATTGATCAATTATTCACTTCTCACGGGATAATACTACTCTCAAAGCTTAACACCCGTAATCCTCACCGACAGGGTCAATACCCTTCCCACTGTTATTGTACAATTCTCAATCTCATCACCCCAACTCTCACCCCCCAAAGCTCCTTGAATTCTCTATAAATGCTATCCGGCCTGTCGGCTAATTCGGGGCTGGGCCCGTGTATACCATCTCCCCCTTCTCATTAAACAGAGCGTTCTCATCGCTCGCCTTCACCACCTTCTGCAACCGGTCAAGCTCGATCGCCAGCAACCCCATGGGGTCCCGGGGAATCCACACCGCCGGACACGCCGCCAGCGCCGCGGGCAGCAGGTACGCGTGCTTGTCGTCGGCCTCCTCGGGGTAGCTGTCAAAGTACAGCTGCGGTAGATCGAGCATGGCGTGTCTGAAGTTCTTGAAGACGTCGTACCGGAAGTAGCGAATGAACCAGTTGTAGTTTCCACGCTCTTTGAAGTCACGGTCGGCCAAAAGGGGCACAATAGGGTGTTTCACGTCGTCCTCAAGCTCCCGTTCGAGCTCGGCATGGTCCTCGTTCTCCTTCAACACCCCTTTTCGCGGCCGCGAGAGCACCTGGGGCACCGGCCCCCGCGCCATCTGCCACGAGCCCCTCCCGCCCAACGTCGCCTACTGCGACGAGTTCCGCCCCGAGTTCACCCTCCAGGCGTGCCCCATCACCCCGAAGCTCGAGCACCTGATCGTGCTGGCGATGCGCCACGACTTGACCGTGGGCGACCCCGCGGGGGTGCTGCGGTGTGTGGTTGTCCTGTTACGAGCCCGCGAGGTCAAGGTGGTGGAGATGACCCTCCGCAACCACATGTGGCGCAAGCGGCAGACGCGGGTGGCGCTGGGGCGGCCTGGCGAGGCGGCCATCGTTGCCAGCCTCCGTGAAATCCACCAGATGTACAAGAAACAGCTGGTGGACCCGCGGCGGCTCCGGGTGCTCGTCAACTCGTTGGTGGTGTGACGGTGAAATTGGGTACGAGCCCGGGTGAAAGAGTGTGAGCCCTGGGTGAGCGAGAGGTTCATTGCGTGCGAGCCCTGGTTAAATCTGGTTGATTGCGTGTGAGCCCTGGTCGATGGCGTGCGAGTTCTGGCTGTAATTTGCGAGCCCTGGTTTAACCTGGTAGGGCGTTGAGCCCTGGCTGCCAATCCCGGTTGCGAGCGCGCGGCTTTCGCTGCGTCAATGGCGGGAGCCTCGGGACCAGAGCCACGCCGGTGCCAGCGCCCGGACGCCACAGACAGGCCATTGGCGCGCTCTCACGGCCCCCCTAGCACGCCCAGCCCCGCCACCGCCCCACCAGCCACCCCCGTGCCCGTTTTCCGGCGCACCCCGAACCGCCTCAGGGGTGGAATTTCCGGCCGTGTGCAGGACTGCCGATGGATAATAATAGCTAAGCCAGATTGTTTGGCCGTCGGAATCGGTGGGGCTGCCGGTGTCAATGGCGGAATTAGCGGCATGGG
Source organism: Diutina catenulata (assembly GCA_030560525.1). Taxonomy (NCBI): domain Eukaryota; kingdom Fungi; phylum Ascomycota; class Pichiomycetes; order Serinales; family Debaryomycetaceae; genus Diutina; species Diutina catenulata. The sequence continues at coordinate 2,208 of JAKTTW010000004.1, forward strand.
ATGACCCGGCATGGGATGACCCGTCGGTTATTAGTGTCATGGCTCGGTAGCATGGCGTGGTGGCTCAGGATATTATTGTCCGAACAAACCCGGGGAGGCCCTGCGAGGCCCTCGGGCATTGTCGCCAGCTTCGCGGCCATTGTGTGGGGGGTCATTCTGTGAGCCACCCTGTGAGCACCTGCGGCCACTCTGCGAGCCACCTGCGGGCCATCCTACTATTATATACGTAGCCGTGGAGCGGGGGAACGTGGTGGGCGATTCGACGCTGCCGTTGGCCGACAGAGGCCATTGTTGTCTGTAGTGTGATAACCATGCCTAATCGGGCACATAATAAACGAATGGAACGGGTGGAACGACGGTGGAACGGGCGACGAAGAAAAAAAGCGGTGGAACGGGCGAAGGTGGAACGGGCGAAGGTGGAACGGGCGAAGGTGGAACGGGCGAAGGTGGAAGGGTAACGAACGGTGGAACGAGCGAAGGTGGAACGATTTGACAGCCGTGGCAGTGTCAGAGCGTAGTGGAGCGTAGTGTCGGGCGATCGGAGGGTGCATTGGCGGGTGGGTGGTGTCTGAGTGGGTGTGGATGGGTGTGTAGGCGGGTGTGAGTGGGTGTGTAGATGGCATGTGGGTGTCTGGGTGGCCTGTGGGTGAGAGCACTGAATCTGTGTTGGTGGAGTGTAGATCTGTAAGTGGGTAGTGGAGCCCGTGGTAAAGCCCGTGGTGGTGGAGCCCGGGTGGCCTGTGTGGAGCCTGTGGAGCCTGTGGAGCCTGTGGAGCCTGCGTGGCCTGCGTGGCCTGCGTGGCCTGCGTGGAGGCTGCGTTGAGCCTGTGTGGTGGGGCGGGTGTTTCATCGGAGTTAGGTTACCGGTGTCACTGCTGTTTTGGGCTATGGGACGCTACGGTGTTTAGAATGTGGGGTGTGGGGGTGGTGTTAGTGGTGGTGGTGGTTATAGGTGGTGGTTATGGGTGGTGGTTATTAGTGGAAGTTCTAGGGTGTGGCTGTTGTGTGGTGATTGGGTATTTTGGGTGTTTTGGGTGTATTCTGTGGTTCGTAGTGTGTGTGTGGTCTGTAGTCTGTAATCTGTAGTCTCTAGCCTGTAGTCTGTATTGTCTGTGGTGTTTTATCTATTAAGCCTGGTCAGCTTTTCAGGTCGTCAGCCTTCTTTGTCAGCCTTTCGATTGTCAAGATTGTCAAGTGTCAGCCTTTCGGGTTTGTCAGATCGTGGCTTTAAATTTGTCAGGTTTGTCAGTCAGGCTTTCAGGTTTGTCAAGTTCTTCAGGCTTTTCAGGTTTGTCAAGTTTTTCAATCTTCGAGGATGTCGGGTTAGTCCGCAGTTCTGCCTTTTCTGCGTCCTCTATCTATTCTAGATCGCCTTTGGTCTGTTGTCGGCCATTTCCGCCTTTACAGGTTTGTCAGCCTTCAGGTTGGTCAGCCTTTCGGGTTTGTCAGCCGGTTTTGTCTGCCTTCTCAGCCTTCTCTGCTGTCAGACTTTCAGACTTTGAGCCTTTCAGTCTTTCAGCCTCTCCTTATCCCTTACCTTTTCTCATTTTCCCTTTTCCTTATCCCTTGTCTCGTCTCACTTTTCCCTACCCTAGACTCTTCCCACCTCAATGTCTTCTACAACAACCACTCACTACCCTGGCCACTACCCTAACCACCTCCCTAACCACTACCCTATTCCGACTCCTATTACCTACCCGCTAACCAAAAGTAAACCCTCCTAACCCTCTACTGGCGATCGCACAATCCTTCATCCGTCAGACCAGCCCACCAACACCCAAGTTTACGAGCCAAAGCCCACCAAGAAGGCGGTGGGGGGTCTGGGGGACGCCGCCTGCGGCCCCCCAGCCGTCACCATGTTCTTTCACCCTGTTCTTTGCATCTTATTCTTCACTTTCTTCTTCACGTTCTTCACCTTATTCTTCACCTTATTATTCACCCTGTTCTTCTCACCGTCTAGTCCTTCTACACCAGCACTGGGTTACTAAGCGACGAAGGATATTTCGTGGAGCTCCTTGGCCATACAAAATCCACCCAATTCTACGCGGACACCCACGTTCGCCTATTCTTCCACGCCACCTGTCACCACCTCGTAAACCCCCCTCGCAACCCGCCCAACAAACGCCTCGCCGCGGAGCTTCCCCTCTACGGCGTTTCCACCGCGCCTCGGCGTCGTCCCACCTCATGCAACGAACATGAAACTGGGTTGAAACACGGTTCCGTGAAACGGAATGACAGCGGCGTGCGTAACCACACAGGTGATCGGGTCGACAGTGCAACCGGTACGCCGGAAACAGCGCGGTGGTGGCACGCTATGGTGGCATGGTGGCACGGCAGGGCTGGCAGTTAGTGAGACAGCCAGTGCGACGCTAGAGAAGGTACACTGAAACAGTGGTGAAACAAACCACCACTCAAACGATCTACACGAACAGTACAATACAATAAACCAACAATAAACCATTACTGAACTACCAACAACCAACACTAGAACTACCACCAATCTAAAACGACAACAAAACAAAACTAAATACTACAGCCTAAAAAGAAAACCACACCAAACACTACAGTCAAATACTAAAATAACTAAAACACCACCAAAAAAGAACACTCAACAAAACACGGGTTCCTAACAGTCATCAAAACAACCACCAATAATCACCAAAACAACCACCACCAATCACCAAAACAACCACCACCAATCACCAAATCTACCACCACTACCACCACTACCAAACCTTCACTTCTTCCTTCTCTACTTCTCTTTTCTCTTCTTTTCTTCTCTCCTCTTTTCTTTCATTTCTTCCCTACTTCTTCTATTTCCTTTCCTTCTCCTTTCCTCCCCTTCTTCCTCTCTTTTCGTGATCCTGTATTGTCCTATAAACCATTAATCGTGACGTCATTAAACCACCGGGCCTAGCTGGTGAAAGTGGTGAGCTCGGGGTAGTTGAGCATGTAGTTGGCATTGAGATCGTCGATCTCCGGCACCTCGACGGGGTTCTCGTCAAACTGGAACATGTCCACCGAAAACTCGTCCATCGGGGGCTCCATCGGTGGCACCCCGGGCTCGTGTGCATGGTGGCCACGGGGTCGGGCATCAGCGCCAGCCGCGCGTGCTGGGGGAAAAGGAGCAAGTTGTCGTTGACGAGGGTGCGGTCCAAGTCAAACTGCGGCTTGGTGGGGAACTGGAACCCACCAAACCCGAAGTCGTCGAGCTCGGGCATCGCCACCGCCCCGTCCACCTGGCCAAAGGGCACCATGGGGACCACCGCGGGCATGTTGGGCTCGAGCTTGACCCGCTTGCGCGGCAGCATCATGTCTGCAGGCGAGGGCGGGAGCAGGGCCGACGTGGTCAGCAGCACTGGCGCCAACGGGAGCAGGTCGTCAGCGGTGTAGTTTTTGAAGAAGTCCCAGCACTTGTCGCCGTAGGTCTTCGGGGTCAACCCGGTCACCAGCTTGAACACGCGGTGGAAGTGCCACGCCAGGAGCTTCAGCTTGGCTGCGAGCTCCTTAAACCCGAGCACTCCGCCCCGTCTTCGGCGTTTACGAGACCCGTCCTTGGACAGGTCCTCGGGGCTCAGCGGGCTCGGCTTGGGCAGGGGGATGTGGAAATAGTTCATGGCCGCGGCAAGGGCCAAGTGACGGCACGCAAGGTCCACAAGCCGGTAGTGGTCCAGGTCGTTCTTGGAGAGGTTGGCCAGCTCGAGGTCGCGGTCGGAAAAGCTCACCATCAGCATCCGGCGGGCCCGGGGCTCGTCCGGGTACTTCTTCAGCTCGATGATGTTGCGCTTGATCTGGGCGTTGTTGCGCTCCTCGTTGTCGTCGAGGAGGGGCGGGCAGAACCCGAGCTTGTCGTTGATCAGAGCCACGCACTTGATGAGCAAGTTGACGTCGATGTGGGGCCCGTTGATGGGGTCACACAGCTCGCACGGCTGGAACCCGAGCGAGAGCGCCTCCAGGGCCAGGTCGACAAACTTGACCTCCAGCTTGAGGGTGGTGATGGGGCGGGCGTCGCAGTCGGGACGGCACACCACCCGGGTGATCTTGTTGCACACACAAAACAGGTTCAGGGCAAACGGGTCCAGGAACTGGTACGCCTTCCACTTGGAGGAGTCGGAGTTGTACATCGTGGGAGGAGTGTTTGTGTAGGGGGTTGGGTATTGGTTGTCGATGGTGGGCAAATTGATGGAGGGGGCCCTCGCTTTATACCTGGGCGATAAGGTTACAAACCTCGACAGGGAAGGGGTATCCGCTGCAAGCTATGCATATAGCCCTAGTCAAATATTATTTAGCGGCGGTGATTTTTATTTTGACATGGCGGCATGCAATGCACCCTTTTTGGCACAGATATTTTCTGGGTGGCGTGGGGGTGGAAATGTCTCTCACCACTGGTGCAGGTGTGGGGAGGAGGCACGGGAGGGAACTGGGGAGGGCACGAGCACGGCACACGGCGGCGGAGGGGCACGGCACGGGCACAACCACGGCCACCGCCACGGCCACCATCACCCCCACCGGGCTTCCGCTGCGGCCGACCGCGGGCTTTCCTGCCGTCCGCCTCCGGTGCCACAGTAATCAGCTCATAACGACAGCATCCAGCGGGCCCCCAGGGTCTTCTTCCTTGCATGGGAGGAGCCCCGTCATCGTGCATGACTGCTTACGTCAGCGCTACCTTCGGCCGACATGGGGCGACATCATGGTAAGGCGAAGGAGAGCGCAAATAATAATGCCGGGGCTCGCTGCACAGGGCTCGGCAAAAATTGCGTGGGAAAATAATTGTTTGACGTCATGCTCTGGACACGAGCCCGGCCGCCCGTAGTGGAGGATAGCCACGATGCAGCAGGCGATCGGTCGGGCCCCGGCGGGAGCGGTGGCGGGCGGGCGGGCGCGAGGGGCTGCGGGCTGCCCGTGGGCTAAGCCTGTGCGCTTGTCTGGCGAGTTTTGGGTTGTCCTGGCCCGTGTAGCCGCCCGTCTAGCGGCCCCTCCGGCAGTGGTTCTTTCTGGGCCGGCCACGACGGCCCGCCTAGTCTCGGCGACCCAGGGCACAGGAGGGGAAGCAGCTGTGGACGGATGACGACGGCGTGGGGGTGAGAAGAGGGGTCGCGGCAACGCTGCTGGCGAGCCCAACGGCGCTAACCCGGGGTGGTGGATGGTGGCTACGGCGAGGCGAAGCCATTGTCCGGTGCATAGTGATTTTCGGATGATAACGAGAAAGTAGGTGGAAGTGGGTGGGAAGTAGGTGGTGGGGGAGGGCACAATGCCACGGGGACGTTTGGTTTTGGAAGTGTCAACACTGTCTCACCTGCTGTCTCAGAGTGTTGATGTCTGAGGTGTCTGATGTGCTGTGGGTTTGACGTGGGTCTCAGGTGGGTCTCAGGTGGGTCTCAGATGGGTCTCAGGCTTGTTTACCTGTCATGTAAGGCAGGTGGGAATACGGTTTGGGATGAAGTGGGGAGAGTGGGTGAGAGTAGCGAAGAACCAGGCAGAGACTGGGAAGGACACTGGGCACAGAGGTATTAATTTCTTCACACGGTGGGAGAAGGTAAAGTACTATGATTATAATTTCAGTAGAGATAGATTGATTTATCCACACGAAGACAGTAACGACTACGATCCAAACTCGACTAATCAAACTCGACTAATCCAACTCGACTAATCCAAACTCTAACTTTCTTCCTTGATTTGCTCTACGAATAGCCCACCGTCACACCCAGCCACCAGCCAATCGCCCGCGCCATTGTTATCAGCCAATCAGCCACAGCAACGGTTGACAGCTCGTATTTCTGTTTGACACCCTTGCGGTGGTTTCTCCTTCTACCCGACACTTTCTTTTGTCTTCCCCACCCGTCAGCTGCGTGGCTCGCTGTGACTACGTCCAATCACTACCGCTCTCATATCACTCACTCCACTCATCTGCTCTCTCTTCCGCTTTCATCCGCTTCTCCGCTTCTCCGCTTACTTCCGCCTCCATTGCCTTCGTTGCCCTATTCTCTTTGCTTCCCCCACCGCTCCTCGTCACTGCCTACCCTGTCCTCGGGCCCTCCATCGACGGGTTGCTGTCAAACTAACATAACCGGGGCTTTGTCAGCGATCGCAGCCCACCACTTTGCGGCCCGATCAGGCAACTGCCAAAGCACCCCCGACACCCCAATTCTGCGCCACATGTAGGCGTGCTGCCACAGGGTTCCGTACACTGGCCAATTATAACTCGGAAACATTTCCGACAGAGAAAGGAGTTAGGGGGCGATGTCGGGCGCCGCCGCAAACAATAACGCACGGCCCATCTGTGACTGCTCCACCAACCCCATTATACCCACCACTGAAATATGTCGGCTGATGTCAGCATCAGGCAAATTTTCATCCTGGGGGGCGAATGCCGCCTGTCAATGTCGCTCACTTGCCACATTTGCCTGTGTGCAGGGGCGTTTGCCATGTCGCGCGGGCTCGCAACCGGGGCTCGTGAATTGCTGTCGGCGATCGCACCATGACTCAAGCCGCATCTTCCGCACCGGTGCGGCACCGTCTCGCACTGGTGAGGCACCGTGCGGGCAGCCACCGCGCTCCTACCCACAGCACTAGCGCACCTCCGGCAGGGCTACCGCATCGGTGACGTGGGTCAAGTGCACTTGTCCATCACCCCTGTGGTGGCAGTACGGGCGGCAGTACGGGTGGCAGTACGTGGTGGCAGTGACGGGGCTACGTTGCCCTGTGGGCCCCTGTCCAGGTATAGGGGCATTGCTACGGTGGGCCTCACCGGTGATTGGCGATGGGTTCATTTGCCGCACTGCACCGCACCACAATCGCACAAGCCAACGGGCCCGACAATTTTTCACTGCACGTCCTCGCTACTGCACCACAGGCTTTGTGGACGGACACCGGGTGCCAAGAGCAGGGGCGTGGTGTTTGTAGCGGAGCACGGAGTGTGTCTCAGTTACGCTAGTTCCCTGTGGTCAATTAGTAATTTGCGAAGGGCCCGGTAATGCGGCAGCGAAGAGCCATTGTGGGCATGCACCCGTGCGCACCTACCCGGTGTCTCATCTTTCCTACATGCCGTAGCACCACATTCCACACGTGCACTGCGTATTCTTGGTAAGCTCTTGGTCACCAAGGCAATGCCACCAAGGTTCATACCACAGCACAACACAGCCCGTTCGGTCACATTGTTCGTATGAGTGTTCGCATTCGTTCACACTGGCACTGTTCGCGCGCGCACTATTCGCTAGCGCACTCGCACTCGCACTACACTCCACTCGCACATTTCCGCACAGTGTAGTCGCACCATTCGCACAGCGCACTCGCCTCTCGCACACCCACAACCGTTTTTCGCACCGCACAATCACACGCGCGCACACACTCCCACGCGCCGCACAACTCGCACCACCTCCAAACACCGCTCAAACTCCGCACACACCATGGACGCGAGGCACGGAGGCCACGGCGACGACTCCTCCCACTACGCCAACGTCAAGTACGGGTGGATCACCCTCGCGGCGCTGGCGCTCTACCTCGCGGTGCTGCTTGTCTACCACTCCGCCTACCTCCGCGCCAAGGTGCCCCCTGTGCTGTTGGCGGTGACGGTGGCGGTGCTCGCCGGGGCTGCGCTTGTGCTCTTAGTGGTCGAGCCCCACGCTTACTCCAGCCATGTGCTGACCCTCCTCAAGCGCGCCGCGCGCGTTGCCTTCGCGGGGGCGCCCCTCAGCGGTGCCCTCGCCGTGCGCCCTCCGCGTGTGCCCTACCTCCGCCGGGTGCGGGTGCACCGGTGGGTGGGGTGGGTGTGCACCGGCCTCACCACCTTCCACGGGGTGGGGTTCCTTGTGCGCTGGTACGCCCGCGACGAATTGGGCACCAAGCTCGCCAAGTTCGACAACCTCGTGGGGTTCTTCATGCTCTTGGGCCAGTGGGTGTTGGTGGCGGTGTCGGTGGCGGATGTCGCCCGCTACCTGGTGTTCTACTGGATCCACAACACCGTGGTGGTGCTCTACCTCGGAGGTGCGCTTGTGCACGCGCGCCCCGGGGTGGTGCTCCTCGCGGCCCTCGCCGCCGGGGTGTGTGCGCTCCAGTACGCGTCGCACTGGGTGGCCCACCCCGTCAACCAGGTGCTGGTGCTCGCTCACCCCCAGTCGCGCCTTGTGGTGGCGAAGCTCCCCATGGCGCCCCTCTTTGCGGAGCGCGGCGCACACATTCGCCTCAGCTCGCACTGGTACCTCCCCTCGCACCCGTACTCGGTGGCTGGGGTGGGCGACGACGGCTTGGAGCTCGTGCTCAACCGGCGCCGGTTCGACGTCACCCATGCCACCAAGTTGACCGGCCCCTACCCCCCCGAGGTGCCCCGGTATGCCCCCGACACCCCCGTGGTGGTGTGCTGTGGTGGGCTGGGGATCCTGATGGCGGCGCCGCTAGCAATGGCCTACCCCAACACCCGGGTGGTGTGGTGTGTTCGCAGCTCCCACGATGTGCATGTGTTGACGCACCTCTCTGAGGTGCCCGACCCTCTGCGTTTGGAGGTCTACGTGACCCGGGGCGAGCCCGTGGACGAGCCTGGTGACGAAGGCACTGATGCAGGTGAGGCGCTCATGATGCATTCCGTGGGGGATACCGTCCCTTACGTTGACCCGAAACGGTTGCACCGCGGACGACCGAAGTGGGATAAGGTGATTGCCGGGTGCATTGGAGGTGCAGGTGCAGGCACACCTCCCCCGGCCGGGGTTGCTAATACCGGCGACCCCAGTGACTCAACCGGTTCCAAGGGTCTAGACGGCGGAAGCCCGGGCTCCGGCGAGGTTTCAGGTGCTGGGAACGATTCCAGTTTGGGTTCTGGGTCGGGTTCGGATACCCCCGTGTCCCTGGACGCTTCTGTGGCCTCAATTGCCGGTTCTGGGGCCGTGCTCTCCGGGGGCGCCCTGGGGCCCGTCCCCGTGGTGATCGCGTGCGGGCCTCCGTCGCTCGTGGCCCTGGTCGAGCACTGGCTGAAGGTGCTCGGGGCCACCTTTGCCCAGGAGCCGTACGCTATGTGAGCCTACCAGAGAGCCTACCAGATCGTTAAGGTTAATTATTAGTGTTTGACAGGTGACGTGCGCTCGGAGCAGGGGTAGTGTGCCGTATCTGTGAGCGGCGTGTGAAACGGGTATGTTAAGAACGTCACAAAGCAGCGGCTTGGCGCTTGGAACCTGTTTGTGACCTGTATTTGCGGTGACCGCCTCTTGGTCGCCCTGATGCACCCCCAGAATGTCCTGTATATAGCTGGGGTTGCGAGGCCCGAGTATCTAGTTAATCCATATTTCATCTTTCCAGTGCAGGAGCCAGTTCCACGGATAGCTATAGTAAATGGCTCGAAACGGTTATTGCAGTGGCGTGACGTTTGCAGCTTGGTTTATGCCTGTCGGGGATGCCACCGGAGTTGTTAAAAAATTGTGGCTTTGAATTGAAACGATAAATTCAATAAAATAAGAGGAGCACACAGGAGAGCCAAGAGCAAAGGCTATTCGAGTCTTTAAAATTTTTGTCGTGAAACTCGATTTTTTGTGGACCCGTGATGGCTGTAGTTTTACTCGTTGATGGGCGCGCCGCCAACCTTCTCCCAGGAGACGCTTTCGCTGGCCGCGCCCCTGGGGGCCAAGTTTGATTTGGGCCCCATGGAGCTGAGTCTTAACCCCGAAGCAGGCTACGAGGGCGACTCAGACGAGGTCGAGGAGGGTGGCGACGACGACGACGCCGTGAGCATAGCAGGGATCCCCACCAGTGCGCTCCTGCCCCACACGTGCTACTACTACAGCACCCGCAACCAGCCGCGACACCCGTTGCTGAGGCAACGGTCCAACTGTAGTATGCTGTCGTTCGAGCTGGAGTCACAGGAGTTCGAGACGGTGTTTATTCGCATGTAGCATAATAAAGGCATAGGAAGGAGGTGGGGTAGTGGGGGTGGTGAGGGTGGTGGGGGTGGTGGTTGGGTCTGAGAGTCCTCTGAGAGTCTCTGAAAGTCTTCTGAGGGTCTACTGAGGGTGTTGTAACATTATTGTGACGGTAAGGTGACGGTTTTGTGAGAGTAATGGAGGTTTAGGGCTTTGTGGAGCGTTGTAAAGGTCTTCTAGTGTTATTGTATGGTATTGTGGTATTCAACTCAAAGGCTTAGTGACTTGGAAACAGACTTCGCTTAGGAAACCACTACTCTCGCTTATGTCTACGACTACATATCCACGACTCAGCTATCCGGTTGGTTGTGAAAACCACTTTTGAGTGTTTTACTACCATGGTGTCTGCGTTCATCTCCACGGTGACTAAGCCAACGAATTTCACGACACAAACCAGAGCCAGAGTCAACTCGCCTCACAACGGTTCGCTGCCCAGTTTCGCCTCGTTGCAGTGCCACTACCCCATAATGGGCCCATACTACGTGTCTTTATTCGGTTAATTCGTTCATCTCAGAGAAGATTCTTTCCCAGACGGGTATATGGCAACTTTGGGTAACCTGGGGTGTGATGTGGGCACGGAAGATGTTACGAACACTGTACGAACACTGTTGGCGATTGCGACCGTTGCAGTGCCCACGCTTAGAGAGCGAAACTGAGCACACAACCAGCCACTCTCAGTCCCAGGAACCCGTTGACAGCGTACAAAAGCGATCTCTCTTGGCCTCGCTAGGCTAATCTTTCCTTTCGCTAGTCTCTGTCCATTACTAGACATGGTAACTTCGAACATCGCGAGATCCCACTCAAAGCGCTCGTAAGCCCATCTCTCGTAAAGCCTAGCGCATGTATAGCCTAGCGCTCGTATAGCTAGCACTCCTACCACTCAAGAACCAACCCTCGATGATTCCTACTCTGACCTAATTCGAGTCAATTGCTGCGATCCGTACCCCGATTCTCCACGCAATTAAACCATTGGCTGTGGTTCTCGCGGCAGTGCCAACACTTCTATTTTTGGCGTTCAGCCTCGTGTCCGACACCAGGCACGACAGTAACGGTCGCCCGAGCCACGTACCCTATACGACGGATACGAGTCGAACCCAACCAACCCTCCACCACCAACCTCCACCACCAATTCTCCACCACCAATTCTCCACCATCAACCCAGCAACACACCGTAGCAACCCAACCCCTTACTAATTTTACTAACCGTTCCCGCGGCACCCCCACAATAGCCGTTGTGACGTACCACCAGCTCGGGTGGCAATTTTCACCGGCTGTCTAACCGAGTGACCAACGGTCACCAGACCGGTCCGGCCGGCTGCAAAACGGCGGTCACTATTCCGAGTCACAGCAAACCTGGCAAGTTTAGCCACAAAAGAAAAGACGGACCACCAAACCCAGCCAGGCCAACCACGGGCCAAGCTCCTCCTCCGGAGGCCGTCTCCACCTCCTCTGCCCCCCACCACCTCGCCGCGGCCCGGGGTCGCCGCCCCCAGCGCTGCTCCCCGGTATTGTTCCATGCGTCGCTGTATGCACTCCCGCAGCTACTTCAAGTCGGAGCGGTGCCTGTCGTCGTTGCCATGGCTGCTGACACCCCTATGACGCTGGAGTCGCTGGCTCACAACATCGACGTGATCCAGCGACGCAATTCGACCCTGCGCCGTGCTCTCCGGGTCACCAACGAGTACCTGCTGTCCGATGACGAGCATGTGGCTCACCAGGACCGGCCTCCCAAGACCGATAAGCTCATCAGCCGCAAGCTGACGCTCCAGGGGGACATCGACACCAAGAAGTTCCACCAGCTGGACGCCAACGTTGCTCACTTGTCGCATTTGAAGGATTCGCAGACCCTCCGCGTCCACAAGGAGCAGTTTGTGCTGAAGTTCCGCGACCTCAAGCTCCAGCTGGTGCTGCTGTCGATTTTCGACTCGGACGAGTTCAAGCTGCTGGACTACTACGGGTTCTACATCATCTTCTGGCTTGCCACCGGGTACATCATCTTTGCCCAGGTGGTGCACTTGTACTACGACACCCACGAGAGCCCGTGGGACTGGCCCATCGTGCAGACGTTCCGCAAGGACCTCTGGAAAGTGGCCCTCACCGACTTGGCAATGTACTTGACCACCTACACCGCGTTCTTTGTGCAGAAACTCGTGAAAATGGGGTACATGCGGTGGACCCCCACCGGGTGGGTGGTGATGGGGGTGTACAACGTCAGCCACTTTGTGTTCTGGTTGTACTTCGCCCTGGACCGGTGGATGGGGTTCCCGTGGATCGCCAAGATCTACCTCGCGCTCCACTCGCTCGTGTTCTGGATGAAGATGCACTCGTACCTGGCGTACAACGGGTACCTCTGGCTGATCTACCGCGAGCTTGCGTTCTCCGAGCTGTACTTGGCCGAGCACTACCCCGACCACACCAACGACGACGCCACCACCATGGGCACCAGCTCCAGCGTGGACCGGCTGGGCCCGGAAAAGCCCGAGCGGGCCCCGACCCCGGTCGACCCGGACGACGACGTGCTCAAGCTGCTCCTCGAGCTGGTGGCGTTCTGCAAGTTCGAGCTCGAGTACCAGGCCAACACCACCGTCACCACCTGCAGCGACGAGGACCACTACGACGACGTGGTGGACAAGTTCGACCAGCGCAGCCTGCTGCGGTTTGCGTTCCCGCGCAACATCACCCTTGGCAACTACTTCATGTTCACCATGTTCCCCACCGTGGTGTACACCCTCCACTTCCCCCGGACCCCGCGGATCCGCTACCGGTTTCTCTTCGAGAAGGTGTGCGGGGTGTTTGGGGTGATTGCGTTGATGATTGTCGTGGCCCAGAACTTCATGTACCCGCTTGTCTACTGGGCCATGGACCTCCAGGAGCTTCCCTTGAAGGACCGCGGGCTCCAGTACGTGCTCATCATCTTGGACATGATCCCGCTGATGCTCTTGGAGTACATCTTCACGTTCTTTTTGATTTGGGACTTGATTCTCAACGGGTTGGCCGAGCTCTTTAGGTATGCCGACCGCGACTTCTACGGCCCCTGGTGGTCGTCGAGCGACTTCAGCGACTTTGCCCGGTTGTGGAACAAGCCCGTGCACAACTTCTTGTTGCGGCACGTGTACCACCTGTCCATTGCTACGTTTCGGGTGAACAAGCTCCAGGCCGGGTTCATCACGTTCATTTTGTCGCTGATCTTCCACGAGGTGATGATGTACATCATCTTTGGCAAGTTCCGGGGGTATTTGTTCTTGCTCCAGATGTTCCAGATTCCGTTGATCATGCTTGGCAACACCAAGTTCATGAAGGAGAACCGGGCGGCGGGGATTTTGTTGTGCTGGGTTGGGTTTATGACGGGCCCGACGCTTATTATGGTGACGTACTTGGTGTTTTAGACTAGCTAATAGAGCTGATGAGGTTAAACGTAAAGGGGAGGTGGGTTGGGTAGTTGGTGGTTTGGTCGATGGTCTTAGAAGGTTGGTGTCGTAGTAGCCATTCGTTTATGTTCTTGGAGTTCTCACTCTTCAGTAGTACTCTCCAGGAATCGCTCTATTCAGCGTTTTCCGGGTATTCACCCTTCTCTCTGGGGGTACTAGTTTGGTTTGCCTTGGGAATTGAGCACTAAAAACCTGGGGATATTGCCAGCTTAAATGCCTAGGGAATTGGGCACGAAAACCTGGTCGGATGTCCCCAGTTGGACCCCAGTAACCCAGTGCTCCATGGCCATTAAACAGCCCAATTAGCTATACCTCAACAGGAGGCCATATAAACAGCCCAGTTAGGCTACGCCATAGAACCAGCCCTGTTAGGCTATACCCCCAGCAAAAGGCCTTCCTCGTATTCTCACGATTCCCTACTCCCCGTAGTCCTCTTCGTGGTAGTTGTCCGCGAGCTTCGCCTCCTTCATGCTGTGGATGTCCCCGCTCCGCTTCGCCAACAACCGCTCCTCGAACCCGTTGCTCCGGTCGACTCCGTCCCACAACACGCCTGCGGGGATGTCAAACCGGTTGGGAGGGTTCATCCCCCCGGTGTATACCAACCCCTCGTCCACTTTTGGTGCCTCGAACTCCGCCATCGGGTCCTCGAGCTCCAAATCGCGTTTGGTCTGCCCGGCCCGAGCCAGCCCCACGGGCGGCAATTGGTTGAGTTGGGCGCGTTCTTCCTCGCTCACTCTAACCTCCTGCCACCTGGGCTGCTCCTGCTCGGCCTTCTTCACCGCCAACTCCGCCTGTTTGGCTGCGATGTCCACGATCTTCCCCAGCAGGTCTCGGTACACGGTGGCGGGCTGTTCGGGCTCGGTTTTCGGGGCAGGCACGTCTACCTTCTCGCCTGTGTCAATCCGTTTGAACCCACGGCTCTTTTTCTTTGGTTCTTCAGCGAGAGGATCGTCCTCGGTAGCGATCTTGGGCACGATGCGGGAGTGGACGGTGACGGTGGAGCGGGCCACGGGGTCGGCCAGCTCTTTGGCCTTCTTTTTCTTTTTCGGGGCGGACTTGTATTTGTCGAGATAGTCCATGGTGGGGTGGAGCCGGTGGTGTTTGGACTAGTGGGCTTCCGGCGGGCTTCTGGTGATGTGTGTACGGGCTCAAAACAGGAGATAGAAGGTTGGTAAGCGGGAAGTAGGAATAAAGGGAAAAGATGCTGGAGAGATTTGGCGGTGTGACGAGTGATACTTGGTGAGCTGGTTTCGCTCATTCCCGTGGGACTAAAAGTCTTACCCATGGTTCGAACTCGTCAGGTCCCACCGTATACTGATTTCGGAAGAAACATACAAAATTATATCGAAATAGGACCAAGTACACACGCATGATGGCTCCTTTCCCACCATCACCGCCTCTCTACCAACACCAACGTACAAAATCTCCTCATAGCCAGCCCTATCAGCATTCTTCTCCACCCATTCTTCTACCACCCATTCTTCTCCACTACTCCTTTTTATTACGACCCACTCTTTCCACTACCAAACACTCTTTCCACTACCACTCTTTCCACTACTACCACTCCTCCAACTACCACTCCAGCTACCATTACTCTAACTTTTATTACATTACGCGGTTCAGGCTAGCGCAGTCTGGCAGCTCAGGCTAGCACAGTCTGGGTCCTCCCGGATCAGCCTATAGACTCTATATCGCAGCTACCGAGCCGTTCTCAGCCAAGAAACCACTTCCACCACCTAAAACCCCGTCTAGTTCGTCAACCGCTGGACCTGGGCGTGCAACTGGGCCATCGTCTCACAGAGCTCCATGAACATCTGGTACTGGGCCTTGATCACGCCCACCACCAGCAACACGTTGCCAAACCCGTCCACACAGCCACGCTCGAGCCCGGCCAACACCTCTGCGAGCTCCAGCACCACCCGCTCGTAGTCCGCCAACACGTCACGGTACTTTTTGATCTTCTTGATGAAGAACTCGTTGAGCTGGAACAGCAGCAGCAACCGGGTGCCGGGGGTCAGCAACTGGGTGATCAAGTGCATGATCTTGGTGATATCCTCAGTGAACTCGGTGTTCTGCTGCTTCAACTGGCCCAACTGCGCGGTGTCGAACTTGAGGGCCTGTTTCGTGGCGGAAAACTTGTTCTGGAGGTAGACGACGTCCTTGGGGATCAGGGCAATCAACTGGTTGTGCTTGGAGTAGTCGTGCTGCAACGCCACGGCAATGGCATGCTGGGTTTCCACGTACTTGTTGAGCTGCTCGAGCTCCTGTTTGAGGTTCGGGGGAAGGTCGCCCACCCGGGTCATTGCGTGGAGCAGGGCCACGGGCTGCTGCTGCTGGGGCTGTGCCTGGGCGTTGTTGGAACCAAAGAGACCCCCCAGCTGCGCGGGCTGGGCACTGGAGCCCCCGAAAAGGCCTCCCAGGGCCGGCTGGGCCGGCTTAGCGCCAAAGAGGCCCAGGGACTGGGTGTTGCCGCCAAAAAGACCGCCCAGGGTGGTGGTGGCGGCAGGCTTGGACCCAAATAACCCGCCGGAGGTGTTCTGCTGCGTGGTGTTGGCCTGGTTGCCTCCAAAAAGGCCGCCCGAGGGCTGGGCTGGTTTGGCACCAAAAAGGCCCCCCAGCGCCGGAGCCTGCGTCGTCAGCGACCCACCAAACAACCCGCCCAGCGGCTGTGCGGGCTTAGCCCCGAAAAGACCCCCGGAACTGGCGTTGGTGGTGGAGTTGGTGGTGTTGTTGGAAGAGCCGAACAACCCGCCGGACGGAGCCGCGGGCTTGGCTCCAAAGAGCCCTCCGGACGCAGGCTGGGCAGTGCTGGTGTTGTTGTTGCCAAACAACCCGCCCAGAGCCGGCTGGGTTGACGTCGAGCCCGCCTTCTGACCGAAAAGCCCTCCCGAGCCCGCTGACGCGGAGGTGTTGGCGTTGTTGCCAAACAAACCACCCAGCGCAGGCTGCGAGGACGATGCTGTGTTGTTGTTGTTGCCAAAAAGCCCGCCCAGCTGCTGGTTCAGACCAAAAGTGCCCAGCGTCCCGCTGCCAAAGAGCGGGGCGGGCTGTGCCGCGGGAGTGGAGCCCGCAGACCGTGAAAACATGGGATGTGGGGGATGTGTGGGACGGAGAGTGTCAATTGAAGGCGCTTTTTGGGCGGATTCGGGTGTGGATCACGGGGTGCCTGGGGCGTTGCTGGGTCTGATGGTGGTGATGTTATTTTCGGTGCGATGCGCTACCCGAGGCCGGTGAGGACGGGGATGGGGTGGAGAGGGGGGAATGGAGAGGTGGCTGGGGTGATTGTGGTGCTGTGGTGCGTTGTGGTGTTATGGAGTTACCGTGTTTTTCGGGTTTGGTGGGGTCTGGGTGGGGTTTTGGCTCTGTTGTTGTGGAAGGCGGTGACGAGCCCTGGTGGTGGAGAATAGGTGAAATGGGTGGAAGAGGGTGGTGGTAGTGGAGTGGTTGAGGTGGTAGTGGAGCTGTGGCGGCGGTAGATAGAGGGGTACGGAGTGTGGTTGTATGATTCGATTTGAACTCGGGTTCATCCTAAGGTTTGTAGTGATATACTATATTTAGAGCGACTAGGGTAAGAAGACGACCCAACGAGTGAAAATAGGCTGTAAAGCAGACAGTAAAAGGGTTTAAATGGGTTGATCGAGACAGAATAATCATCCACTACTAGCAAGGCCAAGTGTCTTACACCCCTAAGATGAGCCATACCACCAATGATTTGGTGGTCTGCATGTATGCATATTAGCATATAGTGTAGTAGAAGGGAATTTACGGAAACGAGTGTTAACCGCAACCAATACGAAAGCCCTACTTGATCCTCCTATGGTTTCTTTAAAGCCTACCAGCTGATACCAATTCCTTGAGGCGCAAAACAGTTTGCAACATACACCACTGGTACTCACATCGCCTTCTCTTGCCGGTTCTGAATCGCTATAAATAATCACGAAATTTATCTTACTTAACTCCTCCTTTCTCCTTTTAATCATTTCCCTCCTCTCTCTTCCTCTCTCGTCCTCTCCTCTCCTCCCTCTTCCTCCCTCTTCCTCCCTCTACTTCACCTCCATTCCTGACGCGTCGCGTTTACCGGCATAGAACCTCACAACCAGGAACCCTCCCCCACCCGGCGTGGCGACCAATGGAACCAGATGACGACTCAGAGGCTGCCAAAACCCCCTTGGAGCACATCACCCGGCTCAACACCGAGCTCATGGAGCACGTGAGACTGCTCGCAGCCTCCAACGCGACCCTCCTCAGAGAGAGATCAGAGGAGGTCAACCCTCCGGGACCTAAGGAGACGGAGCACAGCCCACATGAACACGACAGCGTAAACAGTCGCTACCAACGCCTACGAGAGGACCACTTGGCCCTTACGCAAAACTACGAAATCGCTCTAGCAAAGTTAACCAGGTCAGACGACCAGAGACAGCAGTTGGAGGAGGAGGTGGAGGAGCTCCAGCGGAGACTCCGCGAACGCGACGAGAAGGTGGACCTTTTGGAGGCGCTCGTAGCAAAGTACGAGCACAACGCCGAGCCCCAGGCGACCCAGCGGCCAGGAGAACCGGTCCAGGCACTGGTGGAGGTGGTTGTGCGCGAAGACTCCCACGAACCGTCCCTCGTGGTGATCGGCTCGGACTCGCTCGAGCCAGACACCCTCCCTCCTCCTCCTCCCAAACCAGAGTATCCGGATGAGCTCGAGCACGACGAGACCACCAAGAAGCGACGACCAGCGCTCATGGACATCCCCAACTTGCGCCCGGGGTCCAAGCGCACCCCGCTCCCGCTGCTGAGCCCGCGGCGCACCCAGCTGGTGCCCACAGCCCCCATCTACGACCCGGTGGCCACCCAGTACCTGGAGGAGGAGGACCTGGTGCGGGCACCAGACCCGTCTCCGGGCAAACGGGCGAAAGAGCTCAGCTCCCCCATGAAAGCGGTGCTTCTCCGCTCGCCGTCGTCGCCGCTGAAGTCGCCCAAAGCCCGCAGAACCAACCTGTCGCCCACCAAGCTTGGCCAGGCCACGCTCGACTTCTTCACCCGCGAGTTTGCCGCAGTGAGGACGGGCCAGCGGCCCAGACTAGCCTCCACCGCGACCAGGACCCCGCTGACCACCACACCCAACCCCAAGACACCCAACCTGAGCCCCACCAAGCGCACCAACCTGGGCCTGGCCGCCTCCTCCGCCCCTCCTCGCACCCCGTCCGTCGAGATCGCGGACTGGGACCCGAGCCACGACGAGGTCCCGGACTCGCAGGACGACGAGCCCCTCGTGGCCCTCGTGGCCATCCCGCGGAAGCTGTTCGCCACAGCCCTTCTCGCCCGCGAGTGGCACCGCCAGTTCCTCGCGGGCCTCCTCCTCTCGGGAGGGACCACTAAGTTGAGCCTCACCGCCAACCCCATCACCCAACAGCGGTGGGTGTTTGGCGACTTTGTGGCCAACAAGCACTACCGCGACCCGCTGGCCGGGCCCGGGCGCCACAAGAACCACCACACGGTGACGTTGGGGCTGACTAAGCTCGTGGCGACGGTGGACATGACCAAGAAGCAGTACGACACCCGGAAGCGGTTCTACAGCATGATCGCGGGTCCCGAGGACGACCCGGACGAGGTGATGGCCGACTTTTCGCTGATCCAGTCCCAGATGTACGACAAAGTGCCGCTGCCCCCCGGGTTCATGCGGCTGGAGTTTCCCACCACCCAGGAGGCGGAGGAGCGCCAGCAGATGGTGACTGAGAGGCAGACGCGGCGGTTGCGGCGCCGGCTCCGGCTGTGTGTGGTGACCCAGGGCCGCCAGCAGACCGGGGAGTTTGTGTTTGCCGAGCCCGTGCTTAACGAGTGGGTGGTGGCCGGGAGGTTTGTCATCGCCTACAATGAGGTGTAGGAGGGTGTAGGTGGGTGTACAACAGAGGGTATGGTAGGGTACTGACGAAGGGGATGGTACTAGCTACGGGTAGAGGATACTAGCTACTGGTTTAGGGTACTAGCTACGGGTAGAGGGTGCTGGCTACGGGCGGAGAGTAGTTGCTCATGAAATTGCCCATAAACCCGAGCATGGCTCTGACCCATTTAGATAGTGGTATTATTATAGAACGTTTGATACTAGCAATTGACTCAATCACCACTTTGTATTCGAGAGGACTCCAGATATTGACAGGTTTAACCTGAAACAGCCAATGCTGCAACACTACGACCAGATATTGACTGGTTTCACCTGAAGCAGCCCAATGCTGTACGACCCCAGTGCTTCCACATATTGACTAATTTAACTTGTCGTCGTCCACTGTGCAATACTTCAACCCCAGTCCTATATTGACTGCTTACCTGTCTAGCCCTTTGCAACTGCAACCCACCCTATCAACCGTTGCAACTCACCAGGTTGCATCACCCCACCGGTTGCAGTCCGCAGTTACGTAACAGCCACGCCAGCAGGCAACCACGCCAGCAGGCCTGGCCCTGCTCGTATAGCCAATTTCTACCGAGCATGTACGTCTAATTCACCACGAGCTGATGCAGTAACGCTAATTTACCCTGAAACTGCCACCTTCAAACTCCGGTGACAAAAGTGAAACGCTGGTGGCACTGGACGGCAGTATTAGCCTGTGGACACAAACAATCACACGACGGGGTGCATCAATGGCACAATGGACACGCTCGTCATTGACCGCAATAAAGCTAATACGAAACCCTAACTCACCCGCCACTACAGTGAACTGTGGAATGTAGACACCCATTTCCACGTAAACCGAGCACACTACACACCTTTACGCCGCCATACGCTGCAGTACACGACGGCCCCTCGTAACCACCGCCTGTGACCCCTACGGGCTAAACACCCCTTCGCCCTCAGCTGACTTCCCCGTTACCAGAGGTTTTGCCGTCTCAACGGTGCCTAACCGGTGCCTGCAGGGACCCATGACACCGGGAATGTTGAGTTTTGTGGTTAGTGAGCGCGTGATGGTCACCGTGCGCCCCGACGGCCCCCCGGTGTCGTGGGCCACCGGCAACCGCAGGGGCGATCGCACCCCCCTGTAGACACCCCTTCTACCCCGCTTCGATCTTCCCACCCTCTGCTTCGGGCCCTTGCCCCACGTAGCGTCACCGAGGCCATATGCACCAGCGTTACCCCTTTGGGCGTTTTTTGTCATCAAGCATGCCATGGCCGTCGGGCTCCAAACAGGTTGCTCAGGAACGAGGCGGGCAGACCCCGTAGAACAAGAAACCCGGTGTGGGGGTGGAGTGCGGTAGACCGGGTTTCTTCTTTCCCGGTGGGCGCCCACCGCGTGATTTACCCGTCTGTGCCTGCGACCGCCACCAGGCATGACTTGGTGACGAGGCGCTCCTGGGGAGGTCGAGCCGGATCAGCAGGGCGCCGATCCACAACCGCGGGATGGCGGCCGCCGTCAGCAGCTCCGCTAACGCCACGGCAGTAGCGACGTGACGGTGGGGATGGCGTCGGGCGACTGTATAGAGCGAGCAAGGCAGGTGGGTAGAGTAGGCAGAGGTGGAAGGCAGAGGTGGTAGAGTAGACAGAGTGTAGACTAGAAAGAGGTGGTAGAGTAGTAGAACAGTAGAGAGCTGGGTGGAGATGAAAGTAGAATTCGCTACTTTCATCGCTACTTTCATCTCCGTGATTACCAGCCAGTCCACACTACATCCCTTCCTCCGCATCCAGGCGCCCATCTCTTTCCTAATCCACTCGGTCAAAAAATAACAGCTACACGCCCATGCACAGGCCCGAGCGCGAACAAGGCAACAGGCCCGCGGCAGGGAGAACGATAAGACGCAACGTGGGACGGACACGGAGCCAGCCGCCAGCGTGAAACGGCCCACCCGGTGGTTGGTGCTCCAAGCCACCCCACCCGTTACGAGCCCACCGTCTCACACCCCGCGATCCCCCACTACTGGGACACGCCTTCAGTGTGAACGAGCTCTCACTACTCTCACCACTACCAAGCCGACGCGGCAAACCAGACCCAAAGACCTAATCTTTAAACCACCCACCTCTACCCACCCACTTCTACCCCCACCCACACCCTCTCCATTCGCCACTGCCTTGTCTCCACCCCCAACTTCCACCCGTTGCGAGCCCGCGCACGTTGCGAGCCCCGCACCACTATATCAAGTGCAGATTGCTTAGCGTCCCGATAGGAGGGTTTTTTACCGGTACGCCAGAACCACCGTGTGTCCACCCGTTTCCCGCTGTATGGCCGCCGCCTGCTCCAAAAACAACACCACCACCCACCCAACACCCCCACCACACCCCGCCGCACCCGGTGGCGCACCCGCAACCCGCAACACCGCCCCGGGCCTTTCGCGTTCTGCATCTTCGTCTCGACTCTCTGCACGCCAGGTCTCGCCAGGCGAAGGAGAAAAAAAGCCGGCGTTTCGTTGGCAACTCACGGGTTCGGGCGACAAATCGTGGCCTACACCAATTCCCATGGACTCTCCGCACACGCAACCGCCGCTGGCGCCGGGCTCGCGGGTGGCACTGGCCTGTCTGCTGGCCACCCTGCGCCAGAGCCTGGGGTCGTGGCCCACCCCGCTGCCGAAAAAGATCACCAAGGACTATTTGGCGGCGATCGCCAAGGTGCCGTTGGAGCTGGTGCAGCCCGAGATCGTGCGGTTGGCCAAGGACCAGTACGGGTGCCGGTTTTTGCAGAAGCGGATCGACGACAACATGGTGGCGCTGTTTGCCCAGCGACAGCACAACTTTGAGGTGATCTTTGCCGAGATATACCCCCACATGTACGAGTTGATCATCGACCCGTTTGGCAACTACCTTATCCAGAAGATGACCGCCTACTGCACCGAGCCCCACCTCAACGTGATCTTGGAGGGGTTGCAGTACAACTTGTTCCAGATCCTGATCAACCAGCACGGCACCCGCGCGCTCCAGCGCATCATCGACAACTTGAACAACCACCACCAGTTGCAGGTGCTCATTGCCGGGCTCAAGCCCTACATCATCGAGTTGATCAAGGACTTGAACGGCAACCACGTGATCCAAAAGATCCTCAACAAGTACATGGCCGACGACTGCCAGTTCATCTACGACCTGATCATCGACGACCTCTTCGTGGTGGCCACCCACAAGCACGGGTGCTGTGTGTTGCAAAAGTGCCTCAACCACGTGACCATGGCCCAGTTGGGCCAGTTTCTGGCGGCGATCTTGGCGCCGCTGAACTTTGGCCGGTTGATCAACGACCAGTTTGGCAACTACGTGTTGCAGTACCTCATTCTGATCAACCTGTGGGAGATCAACTACGCGGTGTTTGGCAACTTTGTCCGCCACGGCGTCGGCCAGCTCTGCACGCTCAAGTTTCTGCTGAACGTGGTGGAAAAGTTTTTGAAGAACTGCTTTGCCAACGAGGGGCTTCTGGCCAACTTCTCGAGCCTCAAGTTTGAGTTGATCTACCACATTTTGGCCGGCGACCTCAACAAGTTGATCAACGACCCCTACGGCAACTACGTGGTGCAGACGCTTGTGGACATTGTGGCGAATCCCCAGGTCACCTACGTGGGCCCACAGGGGTTTACCGTGGACAACTTGGCCCAGTTGTTGCCCCACGGGTGCGACGACGACCTGATCCAGATCGCGGTGATCAAGACGTGGTTCCAGAAGTGCAAGATCGTGCTGCTGTTTGGCAAGCGGATCCAGCTGAAGATTAATATCATCTTGAACAACTGTCCGCGGTCGCGGCGGTACGGGTTCAACGGGCAGATGGGCCAGTTTGGGCTCCAGGGGGGGATGTACTACGGGATGAACGGAATGAACCAAGGGCAGATGGGAATGGGACAGGGCCAGATGGGAATGAACCAGGGCCAGATGGCAATGGGACAAGGCAACCAAATGGTTCAGATGGGCCAAATGGGCCAAATGACCCAAGGTAGCCAAGGTAACCAAAGTAACCAGATGGGCCCTATGAACCCGGTCAATCTGGCTATTTTGATGAACCAGCCTAACCAGGCCAGTCAGGCTAACCAGTCTAACCAGGCTAATCAGCCCAATCAGCCCAATCAGCCCAACCAGCCTACCCATCCCACCCAGGCCAACCAGCCTAAACCCACCCTGAACCAACCCAGCCAGGTCATGTCCCAGACCATGTCCCAGACCCAGGGCCAGCACGGAGCACAGGGCTTCCACGGCTCCCACGGCTCCCACGGCCCCTTCCACGTGCCCGGGCTCGCGGTCAACCTGGCCCCGCTCGCCACCCACTCGCCCCCGTTCCTCGACGACACCCCGTCGCGGCTGATGCTGGTGTCGCTGCTGGCCACGGACCTGGCGCGGCTGGGCAACTACTACTACGGGCTGGGCCTCGCGCCGTCGCTCTTGGGCTTCCCCCAGACCCCGTTGGCTCCGCTGGCCGCGTCCACCGGCGCCACCACGCCCCAGGAGCCGCTTGCGCCCCACAAACGGTTCTCGCAGGACCTCGGCGACCTGGTGTGGGGGCCGCAGTTGGGGTACGGCCACGCCCGCCAGGTGCTGTTGGCGTCGCTGTGCGGCGAACCCACGCTGGAGCGGTCCCAGCTGCTGTTGAGCTCGGTGGGCGGGTACCTGCCCGCGCTGCTGGGGGTGGTGTGGGCCCAGCCGCCGCTGAGCCAGTTGCAGCACTTGTTGCAGCAGCCGGTGTACGCGCTGGGCCCGGGTGCCGGGCTCGGCGCCGGGTTTGCCCTGCCGGGGGGTGCGCTGGCCACCGAGCGGTCGTTCACGCCGCCGTTGGGGTACCACGCGCTCCACCGCCCGTCGCTGAGCATCGACGGGTCGTTGTTTTGAGGCGCTCCTTGTATTGTCTGTGTTATGAGCGCCCGTGTACCACTAATTTATGATGAACCCACGAAAATACCCGCATGCCTTCGGGCCTTCTGGAAGGAACAAAACGAAAAAAAAGTGTTTAGTATATAGTAGCATCTGTACCAATAAAGAGAAATGAGAGTGGGGGAGAGTGTGGAGTGGTTAGGGTAAGTGGTTGGTGAGTGGTTGGGGTGGTAGAGTTGTGAGTGTGGTAGATTTGTGAGTGTGATGGAGTTTTGAGTGTGGTGGAGTTTTGAATTAGGGAAAAGAGGGCGTTGAGAGTAGTGAGAGTGGCGACAAAGTGGTTTGGGGGTGTTCTTTTTGGTGTATTTTGATGTATTCTGATGTCCTTGATGTTAAAGGTACCAGTACTGTAGTGGACGGTGTGAGTTGATTAACGGAAGCACAGAGAACGGACCAGAACGAAAAAAGGTGGGGGGTTGTTCAACCGAGAGCACTTCCAAACGGATTGTGCGGAGGTTACACGACGAGAGTGCATGTGGAGATATGATTACGTGAGACAGGTAGAGGTAATGGATAGACGGTGGAACCATCCCAGGGGTGGTCAGCCACAAAAGCCAGCTGTGGGTTGAGCTGACGAGAGGAGTGCTTAGTTAGCCCAGTGTAACAATAGCATGTGTGACGGTGTGACGGTGTGACGGTGTGACGGACAATGCTACAAAGGCTACTGCCCAGAAAGGCTACTGTCCAGAAAGCCCCAATGGCACACCATTGTCCGCCTCGCCGATCGGTACGGCCCCTTCGCAATTGCCAACCCCTATTCCAATCCTAAACCCCGGCTATCCCATATTATCCACGCTATTTGCCCGTTGCTGGCTGCAAATTGCCCGTGGAACCGTTAGGGTTGGCCATCCCGAAACAAGGGGTGTCGCCATGTCGGGCACAGCGTAACCCCTGGCCGTCCATGTGCCTGTGGCTCCCCCAGAAAGTTCTATCGAGCCTTGTCCGTGACGACCCGCTCGGCTCGCAGCTCCATACCGCGCTACACCGTGCCTTACCGTGGACATACCGCTGCCATACCAGGCTGTCACACCTAACAACCGCGTTTACGAAATCGAAGCCGCCATACGGCCAGCCGTGCGGTTGCTCAGCACCACCACCACGCTACATGTGTGCCTAATCCCATCTTCACGTCCGCCTAAAGCCCTTCGCCCGGGCCATGCGCAACTCCCGACTTGCCGTTAGGGGGAATTTTTCCACGGACTCGGTGAAAAATCGGTGACACATGCCGACGGTACCCGGTGTCACGAGGTAGTGGGGGAACCCGAATCGGGACACCGGGTGGGTGTGGGTGTGGCTATATACTCCGTAGAAAGCTCTCACGTGCTCTACCTAGTACAATTTCCGCATAGTAAGCTCCTTGTTCGGATTGTGTACGACCGCCCGTTCCTCGCCAAGGAGCCACAAGCTTATTTGCCAATGCACGATGGCTACGCGGCCAGTGTCAAAGATAACACCCGGGAGTGCTGGGCGTGTTCCATCGCCGAGACACCCACTGCCATCGAAGTGGGGCGATTGACCCCTCCCAGTGACCACCCCCGTAGAACCCTAAAGAAGTCACGGAATAAGCACGCGTTGCATCTCCGGACGACACATGCGACCGACTAAAAGCTTAAACACCGCTCCAGCGAACCCATCGCACCATCCCAGAGCCACACCCCCCGTCTACGCTCGGCTCCCACCCGTCGCTATCCCGGCTGTGCCGTCGATGTCGCCGGTTATGTAACCCGTGAAAATTAGTTTATTTCGAGCATCCACTATAAATAGCGTGAGGCGATCTAAACAAACGATAGACGATGGACCACACCCGTACTAACAGAGATACCACCCCAGCTGCCCGATGACCTCATGCCTAACACGTCTTGATTCCGCAGGTGTCTCACCCCGATGCCACCGACACTGTGCACGTAGCCACTGTAGCCGTTGTGTCTGCACCGACACCGTTTCTGTTTGCGGGCGTGTTTGGGTTTGTCACCTGTGTGGGGGGTGGTGGCCTGGTTTTGTTCCATAAGGTTCTGCCACAAAAACAAAGCACACCCGCCCTATCCGGACACCTCATGGGCATGCATCCACCACCTTCGCGAAGATCGATAGTTGGCCAATGAGGTCGCAACAAAAAAACTGGGCTGTCGGCGCCGCACCGGGAGAAAAGCCGCCGCCAGGACGGCGCGGTGATTACTACGTACCGAAAACCACTACATACTGCCGGCCCTCGGCGCTCACGGCGCGTGGAGGCCGCGGCCCACCCAGAAACCCCTCGGAAACCCAGTGGTTGCAAATTTGCCCCAATAATTAGGTGCATGCAGGGGTTCCCCGGCTATATACAGGCAAAAACATATGCACCGTGTTACGAGCCCCGGATGGTGATGGTGCCCAAACCCGATCGAGCGCGCTACTTTTGCCGCTTGGCGCGGTCCCAGGCCAGGGTGGCCTTGCGCTTGCGCAGCGTCAGCTCCTTCATGTTGCCGCTGCCGCTGTTGAAAATGGAAAAGTCCTCGCCACCAAACGTGTGCATCTGGTCCTTGCGCCGCATCTGCTTCGACTTCTGGAGCTGTTTGTCGGGCAACCGGGTGAAGTTTTCCTCCTCGAACGTCTGGATCTCCTGCTCGCGCCGCCGGTCGTGCGCGGTCTTGACACCCCCACGCCCGTGCAGGACAATCTCGGTACCAATCAGCGCCTCCACCAGAGGGGCATCCAGCTGCTCGCGCAAGTACTCCTCCATCGACTGGAGCTTCTTGGTCTTGGCCTCGGCCAGGGTGTCCTCGGTGCGCGGCTCCATCGCCACCGCCAGCAACTTCGGAGGACGGTACTTGCCGTCGCCCAGGCTGGGCTTGGCGTCCTTCTCGGTGGTGGCGGTGTCGGGCTTGTAGTTGAGCTCGTCCTCCAGCTCGGAGTCGTCGTCGGACTCGGAGTTGGCGGCGGCCTCGGCGCTCGCCTGCTCCTTGTCCTTGATCCGCTGCTGCTCACGAGTGAACGTCCGCACCATCTTGTCGAGCTGGTACGCCAACTTCTTTTCGAGCGGTTTGACGCCCTTTTCCAAGGTGACCCGGTGGACAATCGACCGCTTGACGGCCTCGTCGTCGAGCTCGGCCCCGTCGAGTCGCTGCAAGTGCTCGAGCACCACCATCGCCACGTTGTTGATGTAGCCCACCAACAGCGACGTCTTGAGATCGAGCAAAGACACCCCCTCGGCCTCGGATTTGCCGGCGCGCGAGAGGAGCTCGGTGACAAAGTCGGGCACCTCGCGCTCGCGAGAGGTGATGTCCTCGACCGTGGCCTGGGCCGTGGCCATCAGCTCGGAGATTTTGTCGAGTAGGTCGTCCATGGTGGTTAGAACGAAGATGGAATCTTTGCGATGGGGTGGTGATTATGTAAGCGAACAGAACTTACGATAAGAAGCGTGGGAAGGGTGGTCAGAGAGTACATAGTGTTACACCAGTGGCTGTAGATTGGTACGTGTAATCAGACAATTGTCACGATTTAGTATACTCTCCCCTGCCTTCTGTTTCTTCATTCTTTCTCCTGGTGTGGTTTAAACACTCTTGGCCATCGCGCGGGCTACCTACACTGAACCACCGAACATACCAAACACACCAATCACACACCAATCACCACCACCAACCCACCAAGAACCAACACCTACTGGCAACCACTGACAACCACGCCAATTCTCTTCTAACCCATCCTCTAATCCCCACCACCTAGTCACAACCTTCCTCCACACCCAACCCTATCACCGATTCTTTCTTTTTGCGTAGGAGCCCGCGCCGCGCGATGCCTTCAAAATTAAAGTCATCGCCTCGAACCCAGACCCACCATGCCCCAGAACGAGTACATCGAACAGCACATCAAGCAGCACGGTCGCCGGCTCGACCACGAGGAGCGCAAGCGCAAGCGCGAGGCCCGTGAAGGCCACCGCATTGCCAAGGACGCCCAGAACTTGAAGGGGTGGAGAGGTAAGCAGTTCGCGAAGAAACGGTACGCCGAGAAGGTCGAGCTCAAGAAGAAGATCAAGGCCCACCAGGAGCTGAAGGTGAAGGGCCCCGCCACCCCCGTGGACGACCTGGAAGCGTTGCCCACCTACTTGTTGGACCGTCAGACCAACAACTCCGCCAAGGCGTTGCTGTCGCTGATCAAGCAGAAACGGTTGGAGAAGGCCGACAAGTTTACGGTGCCGCTTCCCAAGGTGCGGGGCATCTCTGAGGAAGAGACGTTCAAGGTGATCAAGACCGGGAAACTGAAAACGAAGCTGTGGAAGCGGATGATTACCAAGCACACGTTTGTGGGCGAGGGGTTCACCCGGCGGCCCGTCAAGATGGAGCGGATCATCCGCCCGCTGGCGTTGCGTCAGAAGAAGGCCAACGTCACCCACCCCGAGCTCAAGGTGACGGTGTTTTTGCCGATTTTGCTGGTGAAGAAGAACCCCCAGCTGCCCATGTACACCCAGATGGGGGTGTTGACCAAGGGGACGATCATCGAGGTCAACGTGTCCGAGTTGGGGTTGGTGACCGCGGGTGGTAAGGTGGTGTGGGGTAAGTATGCCCAGATCACCAACGAGCCCGACCGCGACGGCTGCGTCAACGCCGTGCTTCTTGTATAGGCAGGTCCGGCGTATCTAGGTTGTATTTATAAACGGGTTAATAGGAGAGTGTAGAAGGTGGGGTGTGGTTGAGTGGTTTGGTTGAGGGGGTGTGGTTGGGTGTGGTTGGGTGTGGTTGAGGGTGTGTGGTTGAGAGGGTTATGCCAGGCTGTTGGAACCGTGGACTTTGAGGCATTGGGGCGTATGAGCTATAAACTTAAGGTTATTGACTGTGTAGGCAGGTACACATGTCAGAACAAATGTGTAGTGATGATGGTGAAGTTAGATAAACAAGAGCTCAATATCGGGTTGAGTCAGTCTACTATGCGTTACTACAAAAATACCACCACCACACTACCTTTAAAGTAGCAACCCAAGGGCACAGTCACACTACGGTGTTCACTTTTAGAATTTGTTTACTAAACTGTTCAGTTGACACATTCCAAGTTCGCACAGTTTACGACTTATAACACCGAAAAGGGGGAATACGAACAGCCCCCACCACCACCACAGATGACTTCTAACCACTCATCCCTTCACAATGGTGACGTAACCCCCACGCCTTTGAATAAAATGTTACATGTCACCCTCGGGCGTCGTAACCAGGCATAAGTGCTGGTAGATCCCCACAGCCCAGTGTCACAGCCTCATCTATAAGTATGCCACGGTGTGGCTTGGATGTCGTATACTGCCATGCCCTGAACCTGATAAAATAGAGTTTCAGATGGTTAATCAACTTCATTAAGCTACCGCTATCAAACTATCCAGCCCAGCTATCAGCTAACAAGCTACCAGGCTTCAAGCTTTCATGCTGCTATAAAGCTACCAGGCTACCAGGCTACCAGGCTACCAGGCTACCAGGCTACCAGTCTACCAGTCTACCAGGCTACCAGGCTATCAAGCTACCAGTCTACCAGGCTACCAGGCTATCAAGCTACCAAGCTACCATGCTACCAAGCTACAACCAACACTCCACCAACTTACCAAGCCCCCACCCACCACCAGGCTACCCCCGACTAAACCACCAACCACCAAGCTGCTGAACCCCACCTTACCAAGTTCCCACCCACTATTCCCCCACCCCTTCTCCTCCTCACTAATGTTACATTACTGTCTATGCTAATTATACATGTCGTTCTCAAACAAGTTGTCGCACAAGATCTCCTTCTTCCCAATCAGCCGGAGACCACAGTGCAAGATGAGCTTGGCATTCTCGCGGACAATGTCCCACTGGGCACCAAACAACTTCAGCGCACAGAGGAAACAGAGCCCCGCGATCTTCTGCTTCAGCGAGATCTGCGGCAAGAGCTCCAGGTACTTGTCGAGCTTGTCGTGGAGCAGCACCCCGTTGTCGACATAGGGCACCGTCAACTCGTACTCGGCCAAGTTCTGCTTGAGCAAGTGCGCGCGGAACTCGTCCCGCACCCGGTTGACGTAGTGGATGCCGTCCTCGGCCAGGTAGCGGCACATGGCCTCCACCGCCTCGTGGTCGCACCGCCGGAGCGCCTCGAGCTGGTCGGGCGTGAGCTCGTGGTACCGCGCCAGCTCCACCCCGATCGTCAGGTACACGTAGCACCACAACACCAAGATGATCGCCAGAATCAGGTACATCTCCTCCAGGTCGAGCAAGTTCCAGGTCACGGTGCGGTCCAGGTGCAAGTCAAAGATCTGCCACAACGCCCACAAGCTGTGGATCACCAGCCGGAAGTTGATGCGGTCGGTGGTCAGCGCCAACGCCGCCTTGGCGTACGGCCGCAGCCACAAGTTGACGAGCTTGCGCTGGACTATGTAGTAGTCCTTGTGCGACGCCTGCACCAGCTGGTTGGCCAGCAGCCCGCCAAAGATGGCGATGTCGTAGTGGGTGATGTCGGGCAACCCCACCACCTGCGACAAGTGGTAGATGAACAGCCGGGTCTTGGACAACACAAACCACCGGTCAAACGCCTTGACCACCTGGCTCTTCCACCGCGCCGTGGGCACCTTGAGGTTCATCCGGTGCAACAGGTGCGTCTGGATGTCCATCTGCTGCATCTGCTGCATGAGCAGCACCAAGCCCGCGAGCAAGCAGTTCTGGGCGAGCCCGTTGGTGGGCTTCGGCGGCAGCGCCAACTCGGGCGGCAGCGGCTTGAGGAGCCGTTTGAGCCCCGTGAGGAACCCCTCCTCGCGCCGGCCCTTTTTGCGCTGGCGCTTCACCACCTTGGCAAACAGCCCGTTGAACTCGGTCAGCTCCCACACGTCGGACTCGCACGGCAACCGCATCGCCTGGAGCAGCGCAAACTGCACCGCGGGGTCGTGGCGGAACTTGACCATGTCCATCGAGTCGAGGTAGTACGTCAAAAACGTCACGCGCTTCATCAGCTCCAGGTGCACCCACTTGTCAAACAACTCGTCGTCGGACTGGCCCAGCAGCTGCAGCAGGGTGCCGTTGAAGCTCAGGTGCTCGTGGTCCAGGTCGTCGGCCAGCGACCCCGTGGCGGTGGCCGTCAGCCCCAGCCGCACCGGGTCGGGGTTGCCGCCCAACGTCGGCAGCCGCTTGAGCAACTGGCAGGTGGTGCCGTGGTGCACGTGCCCGCGCTCGTGGCACGCGCGGTCCAAGTGGTGCTTTTCCACGTACTCGACGAGGTTGAGCGCCTGGAGCACCCAGAGCTTGGTGGGCAGGGCAAAGTCCGGGTGCTGGAAAATGTGCCACCGGAGCTGCGAGATCACCGCCATCGCCACGTTGAACTCGGGCAGCTTGACCCCCTGGCGCGCCATCGCCTCCAGGATCTGCGGGTTGGCGTAGTGGCACCCGGCCACCATCATCGCGAGCAAGAGAAGGTCGTTGGCGGTGCGGGTGTCGAACAGCGGCTTGTGGATGATGGGGAAGTCGGGGTGGAACTGCCTCCAGTAAGTGTAGAGGTAGAACAGCACCCGGTCGCGCCACGGCACCTGCTGGTCCGACTGCGGGAACAAGAGGAGCGCCTCGTTGCGCTGGATCAAGTTCAGTGGGCGCAACGCCCCGTCGATGCGGTCCACGAGCCCGTCGTCGATGAACCACGCGCGGTTGGCCCGGGTGTTGCGCTCGGCGCCGTGTTTGCGGAGCATGGTGAGCATGGGCTCGAAGTCGGGGATCCGCAGGAACCGCCGCGCCCACGGGCCCAGGGTGGTGGGCAGGTCGCGTTCTGCGGGCAGCAGGTTCAGTGTGAGCAGCTGGTAGCCCAGGAGCCCCGTGTGCGGCAGCACGGGGTTCGCCAGCTCGAGCGGGTTGTCGTAGACGAACACGTTGTCGTGGAGGGCGCTGGGCTGCGACGGGTACGCGAACGGGTCGTACGGCGGCCGCGGGGTGCCGAGCTGGCCGTGGGGCTGGAGCCGAGGCAGCTGGCGCGGCTGGAAGTACAGGTCGCGCGGGGTGCGCTGTAGCGTCAGCGCCTGGGTGGTCTGGGCTGGGACGGGCGTTGGCTGGTGAGCTGAGCCGGGTTGGTGAGCTGAGCCAGGCGTTGGCTGGCTATGAGTAGAACCAGGCGTTGGCTGGCTATGAGCAGAGCCAGGTGGTTGGCCATGGGCTGAGCCAGGGGTTGGTTGGCCCTGAGGCGGGCCCTGGGAGCCGTGGTTGGGTCCCTGGCCCGGTGGGAGGCTGCCAGACGGGGCGTACTGGTGTGGCTGTGGTCCCTGTGGGCCTGGGCCGTGGGGTCCCGGTGGTCCCTGTGGTCCTACCTGGCTGTGGCCTGGAGCAATCGGAGGCGTTTTAAGTGGCTGCGACGGGTGGAAACCGTGTAATCCGTGGGGAGGAAGGCCCGTTTGCGGCTGGCCCTGGTTCTGAGGCGGGCCTGGTGGATTCTGGCCGGGAACCTGGCTGGGATGGCTGGGATGAAGCTGTCCTGGGAGGCTGGGTGCCAGGCCAGGTGTCTGACCAGGTGTCTGACCGGGTACTTGGCCCGGTTGTCCTGGCTGTCCTGGTTGGCCCTGAGTCTGGCCCGGCTGGCCTTGGCTCTGGCCAGGCTTTCCATGTCCAGGAATTCCTGGCCCAGCCTGTCCATTGCCAGCCTGTCCCGGTAGACTCTGACCTTGTCCAGCCTGTCCTGGTAAACTCTGACCCTGTCCAGCCTGACCCTGTCCAGCCTGACCCTGTCCAGCCTGGCCTTGTCCTGCCTGTCCTGGCCCAGCCTGGCCTTGCCCTGCCTGTCCTGGCGCCTGTCCGTTCGGATACCGGTGCCCAGACCCCACCAGACCCATCAGACCCATCAGACCCATCCCCATCAGCCCCACCTGGCCCATTCCCACCGGCCCCACCGGCCGCGCCATCGCCTGCGGCGGCAACTGGCCCAGGCTCGGCGGCCGCAGCCCCACTGGCGGCGCCTCCTGCTTCACCTGCGGCGTCGTCTGGCCCGACGGCGGGCCCAGCCGCTGGCCCTGCCCGCTCAACTGGCGCGGGTTGGGCGGCATCGCGAGCCCCGGCGTGCCCGCCAGCCGCGGGAGCTCCGTTAGCAGCGCCTGCATCTGCGGCTGGCCCTGCAACTGGCTGGGAAACGCCCCCAACGGCATGAGCCCGGGCAACCCCATGCCGAGCGGCTGGTCGCCCTGGTCGACCCACCCGCCGTCAAACAACCACAGCACGATGTCGGTGTTGGTGGCGGGCGCGCTGGCGTACGGCATGCCCGGGGCCTGGTACGGGGCCATTTCCATCATGTTCTGGACCCCCGGCAGCGGGATGAGCCCCACCGCCATGTTGTGGGCCGGCAGCGCCAGCGGGAGCAGCCCGGGCAGCGGCAGGAACGGGCCCGGGTTGGCGGGCGGGGTCACTGCGAGCGGGTTCAGCGCCAAGTTGTACCCCATCTGGCTCTGTTTGAGCGGGTGGGGCTGGCTCGGGGTGGTGGCCAGCAGCGAGAAATGCAGAAGCGACGGCGGGTGGCCCGAGACCGCCAGCGACAGCGTGGACATCGCCACCCCCAGGTCGGGCTCCGGGCGGAGCTGGTCGCGCAGCTCCTCCAAGTGGCGCTTGATGTGGCGGTCCCGCAAGTCGCGGCGCACAAACGTCTTGCCACACGTCTGTTTTGTGCCGTCGTACTCCCCGAGCACGTACTCGCAGGTGTACACCTCCTTGGGCTCGTGGTTCAAGTTGTGGCGCGCCAAGTGGTCCAGCCGCGTGAACACCTTCTGGCAGTGCAAGCACGGGAACTGGCCGAGGGTGCGCCGCTTTTTCTTTTTGCGTTCGCCCTCCATGTGGTGTTGTGGGTGGGCTGACGCGGAACAATTACAATCGTGGTTGATGTGGGCTCGATGCGTGTGCAGGGGCCGCGGCGCTACCCGGGTGTGGCACAGGTGCGCTGGTGCCGCCGGCTGCGCGTCTACGGGGCTATATAGTCTACGTGGTGGGTGGCGGGCCGCTAGCCGAGCCTCTGCGGCGCCCGGTGGGGGAGCCACCGGTGGACGTGGGGGCATCGCCGATGTCGCCCTTGAAAAACAATGTGGAGTGCGTGAACCGGCGGCATGTCCTGTCGACGACAACTTCTATCAGGGGTGTGTGCAGGATACGGAGTTATGCCGGGAGGAGCGAGCGAGGGTCACGCGCGGAGGCTCGGAGGAGGCCCGGTGGCAAACGGGGGGCCACGGCGGTGGGACGTGGCGGCAGCGCAGCGGTGGTCCCATCGCGCCATGTCGGCCCGGACACGTGTGTTTCATTTGCCAGGGCACCTGCGGAGTGCGCACGGCGCGTAATACGAGGTGGTGTCTCAGAAAGCAACAAAACGGGTCCCCGCGAGAAATGCCGGAATGGGTTGCTTTTGCGGGTGGGGTGGGCCAGCGGGGCTGTGGGGAGGTTTCCAGCGCGGCTGTGGGGAGGTTTCCAGCGCGGCGCTGCGGTTGAGCTGCGTTATTGGGCCCGCTGGCGGTGGCTCGTCGGGGAATTAAGGGTGGTCTGGTAGACGCGTGGGAGATTTTTTTTTATGCGCCATGTCAGCGAAGAGGGGAAGCGGGAGGGGGGAGGGAGGTGGGTAGATGTGTAGAAGCGACGACGGTGGGAGGAGAATGGGATTGAAGAAGAATGGAGTAGGAAAGCAGCGAGAAGAGGGCCAGAGGGGAGCCAGAGGGGAGCCACAAGCGAGCAGCAGGTCTAGCGACGCACTCTAAGGCAGGCGCATCGCCTGTCTCACATGTGCGTTTGTGGATGTCTGACCGATAAGGTTCGAGGTTTGTGTCTCCTGATGATAAACCCGACGATCGTGGCGATCGTCGTATCGTGCCCGTGGGGTGGCCGAGGGCACGGTGGAGCGCCGGCTGAGCCTGCCCAAGCCCGGCGGCGGGTGCAACTCGATTACACGGTGTGTATACAGGGTTGTGGCTGATGCGGGCGAGGCGATTGGCTGAGAGACGACAGCCACCAGGAGCCGAAGGCAATTAGCATTGGAGTCACAAGACACGAGACGCAGTCAGCGGCGATCAGCCAAGGGGGGGCGATCACTCAATTGGAAGCGTGGCTATTCTTGGGCACGCTAGGGTGTGGTGTAGTAGACGCACAGGACTAGTGACGAGATACGAGGCGGAGAATGGAGCCTGTTTCGGGGGTGATCACGATAGCAACCGAAGGAGACGGGTGGGTTTTGCTACTAGAAGTGGCTTTTGCTACTTGAAGAGCCTTTAGTCCTGCTAACTAATCAATTCTCTCATTTCACCTCTCCTACCATTCTCTGGTAACCACTACCGTACACCCTTGTCTCACAAAAACAGTTGCCGCGCTCGATTCCTAATGACTGGCAACTATTACCGTTTTCAGTCAGCGTTCACAATGCCCAGAAACATCTATATATGGTTATCTCTCAAGCCGCAACCCGGAAACTCAATTCCCCTATAATTCTCGTACCCCTAAAAAGCACCCGAAACTCAAGCACCCAAAACTTAAGCACTCCAAGACTCTAGCGATACTCCAGTCTCACCTCTCACGCCCCGCGGTTCCATCTCCTATCTGTAATCACACCCACGATCGTCCCCATTGTAACCGCACAATAGACCGCCCTCGTCAACCCAAACTGCGTACCGTTGTACATCCCAACGGCTCGACCTCGGGATTTGGTACCCGAAACCACCTCCCACATAGCGTGACCAGGCCAACCGGGCGCAGAGCACATGGGCTGCGGACGCTCGTTTCACCTGCCTTGGCCCGATTGCAGGTTTGTTGTTGCTGCACCTCTAGTCGGCTACCGTCTGCGTAAATCGCTCATCAGACCAGTGTCGGACACACGATGGAGAAAAGAAAAGCGAGCAGCGAACTCACACAAAAAACAAAAAAACACGTAAGCTGGAGGGCAAGCAAACTGCCCGCCCGCACCCGCTCCGCCAATTGGCCCCACAGCCCGGCTTGGCGGGCACAGGCTGTCGGTATCTGCCCGCGTGGGTTAGCAGCCCGCGACGGCGTCAGCCAACTTTTCAGGGCGTCGAGACGCGTCACCACCACAACAACACCAAAACAGATCGCCAACGGTCTGTTTTGGGATGATTTGGGCCGACAGAGGCGCTACAGCGAGTGATCAGTAATATATCGTATTAGATAGACAAGCTAACTTATGAATTTTTATCAAACCATAGTTGACGTTATACAAGAAGTAGAGATAAGATGAGAGATGAGAGAAAGTCACTCAGTTAAGAGGACGGGTATTTTGTCAAAAAATAGCTGCTTACAACAAGGCAAGAGCGGCGACGGCAATCAAAGCGACACCAGCCTTGGCAGTGTTGGCAGAGCCCTCGTAGATGGGGACCTGGGCAGGGGGCTGCGAGGGGGTGGTGCCGTTGAGCACGGGGTTGCAACCCTCAGGGGGGCACACAGTCAAGGTGGTCTCCTTGGGGCCCTCAGCGGGGATCTCGGAGGTGGGGGCGGGGGCGGGGAGGGTCACGGTGACAACCTCGTCACCAAGGGTCTTGGTGATGATGGGGGTCTCGACGACGGTCTCGGGAGCCTGGGTGGGGAGGGTGGACTCGGGGACAACACAAGCGGCACCGTTGCAGATGTAGACAAAGACGCAGTCCTCAGGGGCCTCGGTGGGCTTGGGCTTCTCCTCGATGCAGACGTAGTCAGTGCAGGTGACAGTGACGGTGGCCTGCTCGGTGGGCTGGGGAGCGGTCTCGATGGGGCAGATGGTGGTGTAGATGGTCTCGATACCGTCGACGGTCTCAGTGACGGTGGACTTCTCACCGGGGACCTCGGTCTCCTCGCACTTCTCGTCCTCGCAAGAGGTGATGGTGGCGATGGTGTGGTGAGTGTTGGTCACGGTGACGGTCTCGGGGACCTCGGAGGTGACACACTGCTGCTGCTCGTCACAAGAAGTGATGGTGGCGGTGGTGGTGTGCAACACGGTCTCAACGAGGGTGGAGTTGGCGGCGGCGGAAGCGATGGCAACCAAGGAAGCGAAGGCGAAAGATCTCATTGTTAGCGAAAGAATAAAGTGGGTGATTTGTTAGATGATTAACTGAGGAGATTCGCCCGCTATTTAAGCATTTTGCGGTGCCAGACGGCTGCACAACGCGACACGATTTTTTTGTTTTGACGAAGCCGCTGTCGTGCATTGCGTGTTTACGTCCTGTACGGATATTTTTTCGGTGGTTGGCATCGATGGCAGGGGTAAATGGGGTCACCCGAGAGGCCGAGGCGTCGCTGGGGGTGCCCAGTGATCTCTGGCGGTTGATCTGGTGGGGGGCCGCTGGTTGTTTTGTGGTTTTTGTCGTGGTTGCCACCCGTGACCCCACTGCGTACACGATTCGATCCTCGCATACAATAGGTTTACGGCACTATCTCGAAAAAACCTCACCTGAAATGCATAAGCGGGGTCTCGAGCGTATTGTCTCTGAACTACGAGTAGTACGAGGGCTCGTGAATGATAACGGACGAAACGCTGCCATCAGGGTGGTTTTAGTGTCCTCTATCCCTCCGCGGTTCCCGCGAGCGGTCCAGACCGCGGGTTCTCGAGATACCTCTGGTGGTGGCGACCTGTACCATGCAGCTTCATATCCCGCTACCACCGGTCCCGTTCGGGCCAATTGGGCCATACACGACACCAGGCTTAGTGACAATGGAGAGATTGGGTGATTTCCCCAGAGTCCTGGGGCCCGGTTACCTCGCGTGGGGGTGGTAACCACCTGTAACCAGGCACCGCTCGGGTGGGCGATGTTACCGGTTCCATGCACCAAAGCCTCTGTTCTACCTCTACTGTCTACATTAGCCCATGCAGTGGGCCCATGGTCTCAGCTGATTGGACGCACCCCGGAACGTGATCCCATGGGATCGCCTCTCAGTGTCACTCAGTGTCACCACCGCTGAGACTAGTGGGTTTAGCGGTGTTCGATGAAACGGGGCGACAGTGACACATAAAATCCTGGTGACGGCTGTTCGACCCGGGTGGTGGCGGCGACAACCGTTGACTCATTGTCTGCCAGTAATTACTGTAACCCAACCCTAAGCCGCCCGCCCAGATCCAAACGCACAGCGTCGCGTCACCAGGCAGGGGTGTTTGTTGTGGAAGCGGTGGTCGCGTCGCTACGCGTGTGGTGCCCTAGCCCCGCGGATCTGGTTGACGTGGGGACGCGGCCGCGTGCTCACATGGAACCTGCACTCGAGGTGGGCGTCGTCGAGCTGCCGGTGGGCCCATTACTGTTTTGGGACACCAAAACACAAAGCCCCCCAACCGCCATCTGACAACAACCACTGCGCTCTCTGTGACAACTCGATCAGGTAAAAACAAATAAGCTACTCGGCGGACCCCAGCGTCGCTCCCGTGGGCAACGAGGCTGCCCATCGCTTCTGCGGGAGCGCGCCTCACACGCGACCTCCGCTTGGCGCCTAAAACACGACCGGTCGCGATTGACGCGCTCAAATCACGGTAGCCGTGTCTGGGCTATACGCAGGACCCGCCTTTGGTAAGTGGGCCGAGCAATCCACCCACGGGGAGTACCGTTCCGCCAACAGCTGCCGCCGGGGGCAATTGGTAAACACCAGGGGTGGTCCCGCTACTTTGCGAGCGCTACACGACACCGACAATGTCGATTGTTTATTGCAGGGAGGCGCTGAGCGTGGTGATCTCTCGCACCCGAAAAGGGTTAAAATCAGTTTGGGCTACGGGAGGCATTCTACAATAACGATTATTTTGCAGCGACAGAGAATGACAAAAGCTAACCGGGGAGACAGTGACACAAACCAGGTGGGAGGACGACATTGAACCTTAAGTTATGCTCAAACGAGGCTATCGGGCTTGCGACGTCGCATTGGGAAAGTGTGGGGCACGTAGAACTGGGCGGTCGACCCGGTCGTGTAATCAGAAAGAAGGAATACCCGGTAATTAAATCGATCCCG
Source organism: Diutina catenulata (assembly GCA_030560525.1). Lineage (NCBI taxonomy): Eukaryota > Fungi > Ascomycota > Pichiomycetes > Serinales > Debaryomycetaceae > Diutina > Diutina catenulata. Next base: position 41,230 of record JAKTTW010000004.1, read on the forward strand.
AGGAGTGTATACAGGTGGTTACCAAAAAGATGATGCCAAGCGAGCGTTGAGATGAGCGGGCTCGCCAAGGCAGGTCTGGACCGGCGGTTTGTCGACACTTCGGCTAAGCACTGGCTGGTCTGGACCGGCGGCGGTGGCCGACGGTGGGGAATGTGGGCTAACTGGTGACGGCCGGCACACTAATAGGGGCTCGGAATGAAGCGAACCCGAAAAATGTCCGAAACCCAAATCAACCCAACTCGACCCCACCAAACGTAAACCTGAAATCCCACCAATCTCAGCCCCGTACAACCACCCGTAACCCGCCCGTAACCTACCGTATTCTACCCGTCTGTTTCGTGGCAACCGCGTGCGTCTCTTGTCTACAATCCCACCTGAAACAAGGACATTGTTTGTTTTGGCCTCGTGAAAATGCGAGCGTCATAGTCAAACCCGATCCCACACCATCACCAAATGTAGCCAACCAAACCGTAAACCAAACACTAAACCAAGCCCGATCAGTTATCAGAAGCTACAATGCAATTATGAAAAAACCTTTTTTTTAAATTACAGGTATCATGAACTAAATTAACGAGGGGGCGAGAACCGCCCATGAATATCGTGTGGTTCAGAGATACCCGCTGACGAGCACTCACCGGGACGCCAAAATTGTAATAATTTGGCACCGGGTCACAACTTCACCAGCAGGGCTCCCAGACCCACACTGTGCGAAACGGGTAAAAAAATAGCTGCAGGCAGCTAGGAAAACGAAAAAGCGAGTAACTCCACTTACAAGAAGAAGGGAGCGACAACCGCAAGGGCAGCCAAGTACTTGCCAGCCTTCAAGGCACCAGCAGCGTTCTCAATGGGAGCGATGGTGGGGGCAGGGGCGGCAGTGACCTCGGGCACGCAGGTCTCACAAGGGCTGGTGGCCAAAGTGGGAGCGGGAGCGGGCACCTTGGACTCGTTGGCCAAAGTGGGGTTGGGCTGCTCGGGGGCAGGGGCGGGAGCCGGAGCCTGAGTGGGAGCAGGAGCGGGAGCGGGAGCCTGGGTAGGGACAATGGTGGTGTGGGCAGGAGGAGGGGTGGTGACCTCAGGGTTCTTGGTGACGATGATGGGCACGGTGGTGGTCTTGGTGATCTCCTGCTCACCCTCCTGGACAACAGTCTCGGTGGGCTTACCGGGGGCGGGGGAAGGCTTGCACTCGTCCTGGACGCACACGGTCACGGTGACGGGGGACTCGGGCTCGGGCTGGGGCTCCTCGGTCTCGATGGGGCACAACTCAGTCACGGTAACAACCTGGCCGTCCTTGGTCTTGGTGACGGGGCCGGAAGTAGCGGGAACCAAGTGCTCCTCGCACTTCTCCTGGTAGCAGATGGTCTTGGTGATAACCTCCTGGGAAGGCACGGGCACCCAGGTGACGATGGTGACAACGTGGCCGTCCTGGGTCTTGGTCACGGTACCCTCAGTGGCGGGGCGGTGGCAGCCGCAGTTCTCGTCAATGATGATAACGGTGGTCTGGGGCTTCCACACGGTGGTGACGTGGCCGTCCTCAGTGGTCTCGCAGCCAGTCAAGGTCTGGGTCTTGGTGTGGCAAGCGTTGTCGTCGCACGAGGTGATGGTCTCGGTGGTGGTCAAGGTGTTGGTAGCAGTAACAGTCTCCTGGCCCTCACCGGTGCCAGTCTCAGAACCAGTCTCAGTGCCAGTGGCGGTCTCGGAGGGAGAGACCTCAGCAGCGGGCTCGGCGGTCAAGTCAGACAAGTCGACCTCGGGGACGGCCTCGCCCTCGGTGCCCTTAACCTGGTCAACCAAGTCGGAGATCTCGTCACGCTTGACGGGGTACTCCTCCTTGAACAATCTGCGGCGCAAGGCCAAGGTAGAGTTGGCGTCGGGGGTCTGCTCCAAGTGGACGTGGAACAAGCCCTGCAACTTGTTGTCAGCAATCTGCTTCATGGGGATGTTGATGACTCTGGTGGCCTCCTCAATGGGGTCGTTCCAGTACTTGTCGTCACCCTGGAAGTAGTAGGCGTCGACAAGGTAGTCCTCGGGAGAGTTGAAGTTGAAGTTCACAGGCAAGCTGTCGTCAAGGGGGAAGGGGCAGGTACCAGTCTCCAAGTCGGCGGTGGCAAGCTCCTCACCCTTGTAGAAACAGGTGAAGTCTTCGGCAATAGCGGCGGTGACCATGGCGGCCACAGTAGCGAGAGATCTAACACTGACCATTGTGAAGCGAATGTGAGGGGTCGAATAGATGATCAGACTGGGGGCAGGGCTGGTGTTTATATACCGATGCTGGCCACAGGGTCCCGCCGACTAATCACTTTTTTTGCAACTATTTTGCAGTCACATTATTTTGTATGCACCATACCTTGCAGATATTTTTAGCAAATCTCGCGGTGTGCATAATAATATCTGTGCGACATTTTGGTTATGATACCGTTGCCACGAGGGATCGAGGGGCCTCCAGGGTCCCCACAGGGGGGGTGATGGCTGGCTCAGTGCCAGGGCAGGACCATCCGGCAACAATGCTGCCGCTAGTGTGGGGTAGTCCCGATTGACGCTACGCAGCCCGCGGTGCCGCCATGACCACTAGCATTCCGCTTTGTACCCGTTCCCATAACGGAAAAATAGGATTATGAGTGGTTAGTCACCGGTTACATAATCAGATTGCTGTGGCCCCTTGTGGGAACCAAGGTGGCCAGGGGTCACAAACAGCGAGCAGACACCACGGCAGACACCGATCGTGGACAGCCCAGGGTGCGTACCCGACCAGCGACAATCGCCCTCAATGGCGGTTGTTCGACGCGGCAGAACACCGCGCCCATTCTCGTGGGCGTGTCTTATTGTTGACAGAGAATGGTACTGCGGCCACCCATTATTATTGCGGGAAGCTGCAGGCGATCCCTTCAACGAGGGCAATAAGCTTGCGGGCGGCGAGGTGCTGCCCGGTGCTTCGGTGATAGAGCAACCGCGTCCCTCTAACGCATAGTAGATCCTCGTAGACTACCGTAGTCGCTCTCCGAGGCCACCGCCGTCCTCCAGTGATTTCAGGGTGGAACAGCACAACGGGGACGTAGAAAATATCGGGTGCACCACGCAAACCGGTAGCGGACCCGCAAGGGGGGAGCAAGGCTGGCTGGGCAACGAGGGGGTCGAGCAATTCTAATTGTTTAGGGGTACCCAGTTTTTTTTCACCACTCAAACAACGACTCTCTACCGCCACCACCACCCTCCCGATCTAGATCAATCGCGATGGGATCCCCCAATGTCATGTCATGCGCGTAATGCGCGGAATGCTAATGAAATCACAGCTGCCGGTCGCGGTTGACACAACGATGGCCGCGTCCGTGGTGCCATTGTCGCAGCCGCGATGGCGAACACGGGCCAACGCGACGGGGCGTTCTAGTGGTCGGGCTACGGTGTACGGGGTACGTCTGATCGTGGCTCAGGCCCTCGTGTTGGCGTTGAGCCTCGATGGGGCCCGGATCAGCGAGATGCCCCTGCCTACGCGTCAAGCCAGTTCCAGGTCGCAGGCACCCAGCCTAGCCGGCGGCGGGCAATGAATCGAGCATGCCCACTGTTTTTTGCCATTGTTTCACCGGCGATGTTTGGGTGGGTGCTACGATGCAGAAGACGTCTGCGAACAATGGGGGGACCATGCACCGGGAGAATGCCAAGGGAACGCGAGCGAAACAGTGCTGCGGCTGAGTAGCGCGGGCTCGGGTGTAAACCTTCGATGGGGAAAGCTTCCCCTCGGTCGCAGTGGCCTCCAGGGGGAAGTAGAGGCGACGAAGATGAAATTGAGGAGCGGTTTGTGGCTGTTTCACTGGCGCCTAACCAGCAGGGCGCGGGGTGTTTCACGGGCAAAAAGGTGTGCCAGGGTCCATCGCATCAGACACCCAGTGCAATTGGACAGACAGTCGGCGAAGCCTCTCGCTCGCTTCGCTAGCACCGGTAGGCGATCGACGATCGCCATCTGCACCTCATACTCTAGATTCCACGTGCTATCGCCTATCTGGTGGTAAACAGACGCACCCGGGAAATGCATCGGAAACACGGTCGCGAACACAGATTCCATCGAAGCACGGGTTCCACAACACAGGCACAGGTTCGGGACCCTGAGGTAAACACCAGAGGTAAACACCCCGAGGTAAACACGGTAAAAACCGCCTTACACGGGACAATACGAAGGTAAACACCGTCCACCCACCGCGTAAACCCGTAAACACGCTTTGAGGCATTCCACGTCCCCACCGTAAACCCCCGTAAACATCCTTCTGAAACAATGCCGGCGATGGTCCCGCCCGATTTTGTAAACACCAGAGCGTGTCTGGGACTCGTGTACTCTCGTGACTCTAAGCCTCTCGCATTCTGATGACTCTAGCTCCTCACGACTCTAACTCATACTTTCAAGACTCTAACTCGTGCTTGACTCTAACTCGTGCTTGACTCTACGCTCGATGCTACCACCCTACATCCACTCTATCACTATCTGTTGTATTGCTATGATCACGGCTTGAAGTCCGCCAACTTCTTGCCCTCCTCCTTCGCGGCCTCGATCTCCCACTCGTCCACCCCCAGCCAGTCGACGTGGACCTTGCGGATGTTGGACATGTCGGTGTTCTTCAAGAACTTGGCCCGCTCCACCCGCCACACGTCCAGCACGTCGTTGAACGCCTTGTCCCACACCCGGTCGTACACCTTCTTGATCTTGGCCTCCTCCTTCTGGCGCACCTCCTCCTGGGCCATCCACTCCATATGCTTCAAGTCGTCGTTCAGCGGCTCGTAGATGTGCCAGATGACGTAGTGCGGCAACCCCACCACCAGGTAGCCCATGCGGCGACACATCTTGCCGTAGGCCTCGGTCTCCGCGTGGTTCATGAACGGAAACCCGGGGAAATGTGCACCGCCGCGGAACACCTTCGCCTTCAGCAAAATCAGCACGCCGCCAATGCCGTCGAGCTCCATCTCCACGTGGGGGTCCCCGTAGGGATCGCGGAGGTACGCCAAGTGCGGACGCCACGTCTGCAACTCGACGTACCCCTCGACAATCACCGTGTCGTCGTCAAGGCTCTCGGCGAGCTGGAGCCCGCCGTCGGACTCCTGCCACAGATTCAAGTCGTACGGCTGCATCAGCCCGAGGAACAGCGGCAACGGCCGCCACACGTTGGGGACAATCACGTCCTTGTCGTGGCTCATGAGGTCCTCCAAGATGGTGGCTGGCACCGTCTCGACGTCGACGTCTCGCCAGTGCACGTGCGAGTGGTACGGCTTCAACGCCAGCAGCAACAACCAGTTGCGGGCGCGGCCCATGAGCATCCGGCGCGGGCCCTGTGCCTTGTAGGAGTGGCGGTCCGAAAACGACTGCGACACCACCTGGTTGAAGTTTTTGTAGAAGATCTCCATCAGCCCGTACTCGTGGCGCACCTGCATGAGGTGCTTCAGCAACTGGGCCACTGTGTCGTCCAGGGTGTCCAGGATCAAGAACGCCAAGTCGATGAGGTGCTTGGGGTAGGTCATGTTGGCCATGTGGTCGAAGAACATGCCCAAGTGGGCCAGCGCGTCACGAAGCGGCACGAGGAACAACACGCGCTCGTCGTTATTCCAGCCCTCGCCCAGCCCGTCGTATTCTGCAAGATCGTGGTACTCGACGCGGTCCACCGTCAGGAAATCGGGCACGTAGAGCCCGCGGGGGGCAAACACCACCAACCGCAAGAAGAGGAGGAGGGCAGCTACACTTAGTAGCACGCCTCCGCCGGCCGCCTGCTTTTGAAACGAAACCATCGGGGGTTAGCTCTGGTAGACGGGTCTGGCGAGTTGATGTCGTGGTTGGTGCGCGTGAAACGGTGGGTCGTGTCGGTACCGATGAGATGGCGACGGTGGGCAGGCGCCACAGCGGGCGGCGGCGGGGCTACGGGGGGCTACGGGGGGCTACTGGTGTCTGGGAGAGGTGCGGGTTGGTGGCTGTGGGCCTGTTACGGAGTTTTTGCCAAGTGGTGGCGGTGAACTGGCGATGGCACCACCTGGAATGGGGCGCGTCCGCCTGGAATTGCCAGGACCCACAAACCGGTTTGTGCCGCCTAAGGACGCCTATGTGAAACGAGCCGTTGCTCAAGGTTGCACTGGGGGATAGTGCCGTGCCTGTTGCTAAGTATAGACGGTTGTAGAGTGCTCTTCGGGGGACCCGATCCCCGATCGCGGAAGGTCAACAAGAGATAAAAATAGGTGGAATGGCGACGAGGTAACGACGTCACTAATGGACGTCACTCGGTGATCCCGTTCACGGGCGCTGCAGTCAAGGGTTGACAGGGCTACAGTGTTTTCTTGGGATCGCTAGATTTTTTACCAATTCCACAGATTATGCGTAGAATGTGAACAAACAGTAGAAGTACCCAGTTCGAGCCGGGACACTCGCAAACCTTAAATGCCGCGAAAACACTGGGGCAAAGCCCCGTCGGATCACGACAACCTTCGCAATGTCGTAGCACCCTCTCGCCTCGTGGGGCTTAATCGCGGCTAGCGACACGAGACTTTAGCAACACCAAAACACCCGTCGCCTAAACATTCCACGCTCGTCTCCGAAGAAGATGCAGCCTATTGTTGATGCTGACGTGAAATGGTAAACATGCCGAAGCCTGCCAAACCTTTGTGACGAAACTTCGCAGTGGTTAAGCCACCCACGGCGGTGACCATCCCCCACCGACAGCTTCTGTGTACCCTAGCTACGCCGTATCACCGCCAGTTATCTCTCGTTCAACGAATGTCGTGCGACATTGCACAGTTCCGGGGCTTTGACCAGCAGTACCTACAGATAGGATTAGCAAATAATACGCATATAGCCCGAGTGACATAAAAAATATCTGTGGAATCACATCAACACGCTGGTGCCCAGCACAGATAGAGACAATAGGGGCCACGAGCGATGTCACCTAGCACAAACGCTGATAGAAGTCGTAGATTACGCAGCCCGAGCACTTTACGGGCTGCTCTATCTGGGGCATCTCACAAAACACGACGCCCTATCTCTGGGGTGCTCAGGCAGTGGGTGAGAATCTGATGAAGATCACAAGAGAAAAAATACCTATGCATCCTTCCACCTCCCGGCAAGGGAAGCAAATAGCAACGACAAAGGGGTCGTTGCCAAGACTTTCATTCGGGGGACCCCTGGTTAGACCCCACCGGTTTTTCACGGTTAGTTGCTCTAAGCCCGCCAATTTCCTGGCACTAGGGGGCTGATCATGTCGTGGATACGAGCCCTAAAGGTGGTGGCCAAATAATATTGGCTCAAAAATAGACTTTGGTGGGTCTATTGTTCGCAGATTACACTAAACGGTGGCTAGTAGATCGCACTAAAGCCAATCGAAGGTTTCGCTGATGGCGCTGAAGACATCGAGCAGCCGCACCCTCGTTTGGGCCCGTTGTCACAGGTTTACTGGAAGTCATTAGAGCAGCTACAGCCTCTTGCAAAGCCTACAATAGCGGCGCTAACCCCTATACATTTTGGTTAGCGCACTACACGTTCCACCCGGGCACCTGTCACCCACTGTGCGAAGCCCCTTGCCCAGCAGAAATAAAGTTCCCATAGGCATTGTTAACACCACAGGCATGTAGAGTAAGCTTAATCAAAAGCAACAAAGGAACCCCGAGAGATGAAACTCTTCTAAACATAGCAACCACAGGGCACACACCACGGTTGCTAGGTCGCACCCAACACATGCGCGGCAAATTTACCCGGGGACCTGCTGTGTCCAGCCTGCCCGTCGCACATATGCACCCTTGCCGCGGAAGGGGGTGTTGATGAATGGTGCAATTGGGCCACAAAAAACTAGCGAACCTAGTGCCTAGGGCTTAGGACACCCTACCCGCCCAGGTTGCGGTGACGTAGACCCATGTGAAGTTGACAGAATTCTTCACGGCGGGTACCACGGTTTTGCCGTGCCCCTGTAGGGCTCACTGGTGTCATCTGTCTCCTCCCGACAGGGAAAAGCAACCAGTGTGGGACCATTAGCCACAGCCCGGTTGGCCAGGGCTCAGCCAGCCATGTCAGTTGACAAGGAGTGTTGGCGATTCTCGGCCGGGGTTGCGCGGGTTGCCACGGAGTGTCCCAGCAGCCCCTTGTTGCTATTTTTGCCTCTCGGCGGCTCCCGTTGCTAAATTTGTTAGTAGACACCCCCTAAGAAAAATTTTGGGTGGCGAACCATGGCCCCACCCGGGGTGTGGTTGCTAGGGTGGACCTGAGGGGCTGGGTGACCCCCCCCGAGCTCCTGGGTGGTTGTCGGGTGCCATCACCAATTTCCACGGGGCGGGAGGCGCTGTATATTTATATTTGGGGCTCATCTTCAGGTCTGTCTGAGATAGTGCCTCATTTTTCCCAATCGGGAAATTCATGCATCCCATTTCGGACGGTTTTGCCAGTTGAGAGGGGCGACTATGCACGATCTAGTAAGGTACCAACGCGAAAAGGCATCCCTTAGCGGTTACCACGGCACCGTTGTTTCCTATTGAAGGCAAAAACGGGCCCAGGGTGCCCATCGCGAGTCAACACGGTGGTGTGGGTGCGTCCCGTGTTGGCAAACAATAGGACATGGCTATAGTTGCCCAAGCTGTGGCACTCTGAGCCACCACGGAGCTGCGCATCCAGCCCGATTACGGCAATCACGGGTCCACTGTAGGTAGCTCTGCCTCTAAACCAGCATTTGAAATGCCACCGGGCTGGCTCGTCCCTTGCCCCATAGCCACGTTACGCGTTCTTGCTGCTGAGCCACGATGGACGCCAAACGCGGTTGCAAATTTGAAGGGACAGGGGTATAGATTGCTAAGGCGGGGTGGAAGGAGATAAGTAGAGTGCCACAGAGTGGACGGCACGCTTTGTAGGCCGTCGAGAGTGTCGGGCTTCGCTCAAGCGAGTGCGATGGCCCCTGGAACGCGTCACCGGTGAGCCAGCCATGACGCGTTGTTAGATCACCGACGCCGGATTACATCGATCGTCAGGTACCCGACAACAGGTGATTGGTGAAAGGTACACACAGCCTGGTGGGGCACGGGTTACTGGTTCCGGTCGGAGCGGTCCGAGCGCTGCCGGGCCAGCGTGGCGGGCTAGATGTGATGCCATATTTAGAGCCATATTTAGTGTGCCATTTATAGAAGGCAGCAACCAGCTGATCAAGCACGCACACAGATGGTACCGCAACGAGGAGAGGTGAATAGGATTGTAACAGTGTAGAGAGGGCGTTTTCTCAACAGAGACTACACAATCGTCCTAGACTCAAGGGTCAGGACATAGATCACTACCAAATAGCACGTTGAAGAACTAGACACAGGGCCAACAGAATCATGTATACAAAACTAATATAATCAGACCAGCCATGTAGAGACAACATATGAGACAACCACCCATGAACTGATCTCCCAGAGCAAACCACAAAAGGATTGGCCACCATGATGTAACCACCAGACCACCCAGAAACTGGCACGCCTACGGTCTAGACCTCATTTAACCACAACTAACCAGAACTACCCACAACTTCACAGAACTACCCAAAAACCTACATTGGAAACCTTTTCCAGCTTTCACAACCATTCACAAGCCCACATCACGCACATATCTAACATTCATTACTCGTACACGGTTCATTAAACAATCGCAATCTAGATGTTCCACAAATCGGTCAAGTTCTGGCCACCCCCGTTGTAGATCAACTTGTTGGGCGACGCCAGGTCCAACCCCAGCAACGCGCCCTTGGTGGCGTACTTCAAGAGCCGCGCCTTCATGGACGCAGGGTCCACGGGCACCGCAAACTCCGACGACAGCTCGGGCACCAACGATAAGTAGTACGAAAGCAACCCGGCCACGTGCGGCGACGCCATCAGGGTACCGCTCATCACGGTGGTGGGGCTCCAGATGTAGGTCAGCTCGATGTCCTGGCCCGGAGCGAACACGTCCACACACTGGCCCCAGTTCGAGAACAGCGCACGCTCGTCGCCCACGTTCAGCGCACCCACAGTGACCACGTTCTTGGCACGCGCCGGCGAGTACTCGCAGGCGTCGGCGTTGTCGTTACCCGCGGCCACCGCGACGTGGACGCCAAGCTTGACGAGCGCGTCCGCGGCCTGGTCAAGCGCGTCCAGGGCACCTCCGCCAAGCGACATGTTGACGGTCAGGCCCTTGAAACCCTTGCCCAGCTTGCGTTCAGCGTGCAAACTGGCGACTTCCTCCATCCCCTTGATAATGTCCGAGGTGGAGCCCACTCCGAGGGGAGACATCACGCCCACGGCGTACAAGTTGACGTTCTTCGCCACACCGTAGTTCTTGGAGCCAATGATGCCCGCACAGTGGGTGCCGTGCCCGTTGGTGTCCATCTGCAACCCCGGGAACGCCACAGCCTTGGCCCACTGGGCACGGCCCTCAAACTCGTCGTGCTCGACCTTGATGCCGGTGTCGATCACGTACGCGTCCACGCCACGGCCACCCTGGTCGTCGTAGGTGTACGAGGTGTCTCGAGCCGCGCGGCGGTGCGAGATCCGTGCCAAGCCCCAGGGAGCGTCCTTCTGGATGTCGGCCTCGGACACGGTAATGCGGGAGTCGGGCTCCACGTAGGCCACACGGGGGTCAGCGCGGAGCGAGGCAAGACCCTCCTCGCCCACCAGCACCACGAAACCCGACAACCCCGCTCCGACGGCAAATGACATGAGGTCACGTGCACCAGCGGTGGAGGCCATCGAGTGGGCAACCTCGCCCACAGACTGCACCAGCACCTCGTCGTGGTTCAACACGACAATGTAGCGGTGGGGGATGATGTTGGCCGGCGCCACGTGCGCCAACGGAGCCAATTCGCCCTCGACCCGGACCGGGATTTGAGGCGTGGACGGCTCGGGGGTATCGGAGCTGAAGAGCGAGGGCAACTCAAACTCGTACTGCTCGAGGAAGGGGAGCACAAGCGCGTTGGATGCGGCGGCAAGCAATAAGGCCAGCGATAATTTCATTGTTTGGGTACTAGACTGGTAGTGTGACTGTAAACAATTAATTCTTTTTTGGTGGCGATAATGCAAGCGCTATCGGGCGTTTGGGGCGGGCACGACCGTGTGGAGAAGGTGGGGGAAGCAGGGCAGAGGAGCGGGAAAGCGGGGGAAAGAGTTGGTTGTGGGTACGTAGAGTGAGGGTGAAGTGTGCCTGTGGTGTTACTTTTGTGTTTCGGGGTGTTTTGCCTGGTTTGTGTGGTGGTGGTGGTCACGCTGACAGTGTGACCTGTGCATGGTGCAGGACAGATGGAATAGATAACCGTTGAAGCGGCTGGAGGAACACGGTGGAGAGTAAGGGCGGTGGTGGTGGGTTGGTGGGTTGAGTGTGGTGGATTGCGTGAAACGAAGGTACAGAGCAGCTAGACCCAACCCATCTACACCAGCGTAATCTAGTGTACCACAATAATGTACGCTATCAGAGCCTCACAAGGACTAATTACAGGCAGTGTGACCTCGTCGGCCCCACTCTCCGCTTTTGTCTGTGCCTCCAGCGTGTCATATATCTCCCCTCTACTCTCAGGTGTCTCCACGTGTCATGTTCCACACCTGACCGCTATCTACGTCGCAGTAGGGACATCATACATTAGTCATTATCTAGTCATTCCAATTGGTCGTCAAAATCCTTCTCCCGGCCGTAGAGGGCCTCGGCCTCGAGTTCTTCGCCCTCAATATCGTCTTCGTCAAGCGGCTGGTAGTGCTCCTTGTTGTGCACATCGACATTGATGATCGAGGAGGTTGCTTCGTCGTGGGGATCGACAGGCTTTTTCTCAGGGGGTGGAGGGTTGTTCTTAGCGGAGTCCTTGTTCATTTTGGGGTTTATGATGAGCCGAATTGTGACGCAAGCAGGAACTGGCACCGATTTAAATGCCAGGGTGTATTTCAAGTGGGGCGCAAAACAATGCTTAGAATGACTTATTATAGGGCTGTCACCCCTCATCAAAAAAATATGTGGGGTGATCTCACCGGAATGGTCTTATGCTATGCAAGCGATTTCACCAGCGCCAAGCCGGGGATTGAAAGGGCCAGGGGTATGTAGATCATGGAGAGTTGGGCCGCCCAGTGGTACACTGAGACCCCTGGTGTTTTGTGTCTTCCCCTTTTCTTTAACGCCATCACGCGGCATTGCTCGCGCTATCGCTCCCCGCCTTTGCGACAATAGGCAGGCAGCGAAGAGGTGAGAATTGCACAGAATCTTAGTGATGTGAGCAAATTGTGTAGATTGTTCCGATCAACGGCGCGATGAGCAGTCTAGAACGGGAGACGTGAATGACTCTTCAGAATAGGAGCCAACATAAAAGACTGCCTCGGGTGGATCAGGTAAGACACTGGTCACGAGACCACAAAACAACGCAATGGCGAGTTGCCTCATTGGGTTCCCCCTGAGCTCCTTGATCTTTGATCTCGCCGCTGATTACGCACGGTATCTATCGTACTCGCTCCGTATTTGAGACATACTATGCGCACAGTGAAGACATACATCACCAAACATGGGAAATAAAACGGAGTACTTAGAGTGGGGTCATGAAAATTGAGTAGAAAGAACACAGCCCCCATGCCAGCACACCTAGAAAACACAACTGGTCGCCTACATCCCCTCTTTTCCACTCTCACCCACCTCACCACACGTTCTACCCCATCTCCCTATATACACTCCGCACAAACGCGTTGATCTAACATAAACAAGCTCTCAACCACCACGTCCATGAGGGTTGAGGAGCTCATCATCGACGGGTTCAAGTCGTACGCCGCGCGTACGGTGATCCTGGGATGGGACCCCCAGTTCAACGCCATCACTGGCCTCAACGGGCTGGGCAAACTGAACATCTTGGACGCGATCTGCTTCGTGCTAGGGATTCTGCTGATGACCACGGTGCGGGCACTGAACCTCCAGGACTTGATCTACAAGCGTGGCCAGGCCGGTGTGACCAAGGCCAGTGTCACTATTGTCTTCAACAACCACGACAAGTCGCGGCTGCCCATCGGGTTCGAGGAGTACCCCACGATCACCGTGACCCGTCAGATCATTTTGGGGGGCTCGCTGAAGTACTTGGTCAACGGCCACAAAGCCCAGCAGCAGACAGTGCTCAATTTGTTCCAGCTGGTTCAGTTGAACATCAACAACCCCAACTTTTTGATCATGCAGGGAAAGATCACGAAGGTGTTGAACATGAAGCCAGCAGAGATCTTGTCGCTCATCGAGGAGGCCGCAGGCACGCGCACGTTTGAGGACCGCAAGGACAAAGCAGAGAAAACCCTTAAAAAGAAGGAGGTCAAGCTCGCCGAAATCCGGTCGTTGCTCCAGGAGGAGATCGAGCCCAAACTAGAGAAACTCCGCCACGACAAGCGCACGTTCCTCGAGTTCCAGCAGGTGCAAATGGACCTCGAGAAGCTCGAGCGCGTGGTGGTGGCCTACGACTTTGTCGCCCTCCGCGACGCCTACGACAACGTCCACGGCCGCCAGCAAAGCCTCAAGGACGAAGTGGACCGGTTGGAGGCGGCGCTGGCGCAGTGGGAACAGGAGGTGGCCAACCTTGCCGCCGACTTGGAGGCTGCGAAAAAGGCCCGTGAGCAGGAGGTCGAGGTCAACGGCACCATCGCGGGGCTCCAGCAGCGGGAAACGGAGATGCTGACGGCGCTCACGCGAGCGGCAGCAGCACGCGACCTCTCGGTGGAGTCAGAAAAGGAGGAGCGCGCCAACCTTGCGGCGGCCGAGGCGAAGCTCCGCGAGCTCGGGTCCGCGGCGGACTCGGCGGGCGCCAAGCTCGCAGCCGCGCAGCAGGAGTACACCCAGGTGTCGTCCGAGCTCACCGAGCTCAAGAACCGCTACAACGAGCGCGAGGAGTTGCTCCTGACGCTCTCCACGGGGGTTCTGGCCACCGGAGCGGTGCTGGGCGGGTACGAGGCCCAGTTGGCAGAGGTGAAACGCAAGTTGAACGATGAGGAAGTGGCGGTGGGCCAGCGCACGGGCAAGATCGAGCTGCTAAAGCGGCTCCTTGACGAGAAAAAGCTGGAGTTGGCGGCGGTGAAGCGGGAGAACGAGGAGTTGGTGGCCCGCACAGACGCCCAGCGCCAGCAGGTGGCGCAAATGGAGTCGCAGTTGGCGTCCGAGCTCGGGTTCGACCCGCTGGAGATTGTCTCTGTCAAGCAGCGCGAGCGCGAGGCCGCGGGCAAGTGCGAGCAGTTCGATCGGCGGATGGCGGCGCTCAAAAACGAGGTGGGCGGGCTCAACTTTGACTACTCGCGTCCGCACGCCAACTTCAACGACGACGCTGTGCGTGGGGTGGTGGCCCAGTTGTTCGAGTTGCCGCAGGAGAACCTGGAGAAGGCGCTAGCCCTCCAGGTGTGCGCCGGAGGCCGGCTCTACAACGTGGTGGTGGACACAGCCAACGTCGCCAGTGACCTCTTGGAGCGTGGACGGCTCCGCAAGCGGGTAACCATCATTCCCCTCGACAAAATCGCCGCGCGCCGGTTGCCGCGCAACACCATCGACCGCGCGGCCCAGCTCGCGCCCAACAAGGCCCACTTGGCGATCGACCTCATCGAGTTCGAGCCCAGCCTTGCCAAGGCCATGGAGTACATTTTTGGCACCACTTTTGTGTGCGCGGACCCCAACACCGCCAAGAAGATCACCTTTGACCCCCAGATCCGCACCCGGTCCATCACTGTGGAAGGCGACACCTACGACCCCGAGGGGAACCTCTCCGGCGGGCTGCGTCGCCAGGGGCCGCTGGTGATTCTCAAATTGCAGCAGTACCACTCGGTGGCCAAGGAGCACCGCGAGGCCCAGAAGGAGTGGCGCCAGTTGCGCTCGCAGCTCGAGGAGATGGAGCGGCGCATGACGGCCACCAAGCTGCTTCTGAACGAGTTGAGAACCAAGAAGTACGAGTTGGAGCTCTCGGAGAAGAAGCTCGCCAACCACACGTCCCTGCACTTGTTGGCGCAGTTCCACGGGTACGAGGCGGAGATCAGCGAGCTCACCACGTTGGTGGAGACGGGGCGGGCCTCCATCGTGTCCTACCACCAGCAGATCGCCTCGATCGAGAAGGACCAGGCGGAGTTCTCGAGCAACAAGGGCGTCAAGCTCCAGCAGCTCCAGAAGGAGGTGGCTAAGCTCAAGAAAGAGGTGGACAGCAAACAGAAGCAGGCAGAGAAGCTCGGAGACGCCTTTTCGTCCATGCAGATCGACAACGAGGGCCACGAGGCGGAGGTGGCCTCGTGGGAGAAGGCCCAGGCCGCCGCCACCGCCGCCATCGCAGACCTCGCCAAAGAGAGCGAAGCCAGCGCCGCCAGAGTCAAGCAAACGGAGATGGAGCTTGCCCAGGTGCGTGCTGCCCTCGAGGAGGAGCGGGCCGCGTTGTTCCGGCTCGACGACGAGATCAACGAGCTCAACCAGCTCATCAAAACCAAGCAGGAGCAGGGGCTGGCGCTGAAGCTCGAGCTGCAGAAGCTCCACCACGAGCTCGAGAAGTTGGACGCGCTGACGCTGGGCACCCAGAAGAAGCTCGAGGAACTCGTCAAGGCGCACATCTGGCTAGAAACACCCCACGCTGTGGACCAGGTGTGTGCCCAATACCCAGACGTCCAGCTTGACGAGCTCCGCGAGCAGTTGGTGAGTCTCGAGGAGAAGTTCACCACGATGAAGCGCAAGGTCAACGTCAACATCATGACGATGATCGAGAACGTGGAGAAGAAGGAGACGTCGCTCAAGGGCATGGTGCGCACGATCACCAAGGACAAGTCCAAGATCGTCAAGACCATCGAGAAGCTCAACGGCTACAAGCGAGACACCCTCAACCAGACCTACCACAAGGTCAGCACCGACTTTGGCGAGATTTTTGCCGAGGTGTTGCCAGGCGCGTTTGCCAAGTTGGTGCCGGTGGACATGATGGACGTGACCAAGGGTGTCGAGGTCAAGGTGCGGCTTGGCGAGAAGTGGAAGGAGCTGCTTGTCGAGCTCTCTGGCGGCCAGCGGTCGCTCATTGCGCTCTCGCTCATCATGGCGCTTTTACAGTTCAAACCCGCGCCGATGTACATCTTGGACGAGGTCGACGCCGCGCTCGACTTGGCCCACACCCAGCTGATCGGTAACTTGATCAAAACCCGGTTCAAAACCGCGCAGTTCATCGTGGTGTCGTTGAAAGAGGGCATGTTCAACAACGCCAACTGCGTGTTCCGAGCCCGGTTCCAGGAGGGGACGTCGATGGTGACGAAAATGTAACGAATGCACGAATAATAGTCTACGGTCGGTTGGATTTCTTGTGTCGTTTATTGAACCACTGGGGTCCACTAATAAATAATCATCACGGTCGTAAAATGGGTGCCTAGGCACGGTGGGACTTCTTGAAGTTGGGCATGGGGATGGGGTGCTGGGTGAAGTAGGCGTTGCTGGGAGTGACCACACCAGCCCACGCGTTGTACCAGCCCAACACTGCGGTCACAAGACCCACAACACCGCCCGCCTGAGTGACACCGCCCTTACCGGTGAACTCACCGGCAGCAAGAAGCGAGAACGTCACTGCAAGACAGAAGAAGAGCGAGAAGAAAGCCACGGTAGAACGCACGGTCACCAGGACCAACATCCACGTGACCAACGCCCACCCGAGCAAGAAGAATCCGGTGGCATTGGCCATCTGGTCGGTGTCCTCGTACGCCGCCAGAATGCCAAACGACGGCACCAAAATGGCCGCGTAGGAGAGCCAGAAAGCACCGTAAGAGCACAAGGCAATGTTACCGAAGGTGTTACCGGTGAAAAATTCACCGCAGCCAGCCAAAAACTGGGCAGCACCCCCGTAGAAGCAGGCCGCACCCACCACCACGTTGGGCACATGGATGCCAAGGCCCTTGCAGTTGTAAACAGAGAGACAGAAGGTGGTGAAGGCGAAAGCAGCCAACCCAAGCGGCGCAGGGTTGATGTTGTCGTGTTTGTAGGGCGCCAAACCAGGGTTAAGCGTACCACCGAACGCCTGAGCCAACTCGGTGGTCTTGAACTTTCTCCGGCCGATAACGACATAGTCCCCGGTGCGGGTCATCTTGATCAGCGACACTGGCATGGTATCGTCGTCTTCGTATCTGATGGGGGCAGACAGCTGCATCCCATTCTCGGTGTCCAAACTGGTGATGGATTCGGTGTCGTAACCCGGGGTCTTGGTAGAGTTGGAATGAGACATGGTACCGTAATTGAGAATAAACTCAGACGCGGAAGCCCCAACTTTATATTATCCTATCGCGTCGGGGCCATTCGAAATCGTGCAGATCGGCTTCAGGTTGGGTATCAACCGGCATATCGTGACGTTAGTTGCGCAAGGGGTCTCGATGACACAAATTTGGATGGTAAATACAACAAAGTGGTCTCGGAGCGAAGCCACTGGGGACAATCGGTTGCTCGCTATCAACTCCGAGCAACCGTGACCTTGGGTCATTGCTGGCTTGCCAAGGAGACGCTGTTTTGCTGTGATGCGAACCTACTTTTCTTTTTGCATTTGCATCGTTTGTTGGCGACAGGCTGCAGCACAACGGCTGAAAATTGGTTCAATACCAGCGGATATCGGAAAAAGTGTGGGGAGACCTGAGTATACGACGAGGTACACCTAGGGCACTATGGGGCAGTGTTCAAGTACACCTGGGTGCACTGAACCCATCCAAACGTCTCAGCTGGAAGCGTCGCTTCCAAGAACGGGCCTCCTTACAGAGCATCGGCACACCGTTTTTTGTACCGATTGCATACCCCTGCTGTAAACCCCGATTTGGCCTACGGATATTTCCCACCCAGCGCGTTGTGGTCGCTTATCCGGCGGGGCACTTCGGTGAACAAATTCCTATGGGGTGAAGAAAACGTCCTATTTTCATCGCGTGGCGAGATGGCCATTACAGTTAATCGATCGCCGTTTTAACTTAATCGACGATCTCCTTAGCTCCGGCTTGGCAACTGCTGGACTCTCGGACTTTTTTCAGTGCGGGGGTCAAAGCGGGGCTGCTGACACGATGAGTATGCACGAGGTGCATGCTTATAAATCTACTAAGACGAGAATAGGAAGGGGCCCGGGCCGACTCAGAAGCACTCGGGTGGGTCCGAGCCACCTGCCTTTCGTTTATGCCAGCCAACTAATTAGTTGCTGTTCGCGGACTCACGGAGGTCCGAAGTACAAGTCAACGTTGTGAACTCCGACGATTTAGAGTCGAACTCCAGGCCGGTTTACGAGGTCAGGTATCCGGGAGACCCGGAAAGTGGCACCATCCCACGAAATAGAGTTTGACGACGAATTGAAGGGAGGAATCAGATGGCACTAAAAGAGTAGGCATTGTCTCAAAACACAATGGCTCGGTAAACAAACGATTGCAAAGGGCAAACCTGCGCGGACTTCCGGTGGTTATTAGCCCTGTATCAACAGGTTTTTAGCACTGCAAATCGGTTAATAGCACTTATAATGTACCCCACACAACTCCACGGCTACTCTAATGTGGCCCCGCCGGTTATTCTTCTAGGTGGATACCCTGAGAATCGCACCACACTGCAACCTTTTACTTGGCTCTTGAGCTTGGCACAGCCGTAGGCGTACATTGCAGGACGCTGGCAAATTTCTTGTGCGCAGAGCAGCTTAATGACCAGAGAGTCAATAAAGTTAAGCACGGTTGCGGTCAGCGGAGGGTAAGACATTACTACGTAAACAATAAGCGTGTGGGGTTAAAGTTAAATTTCGGAGTATGTACGATGCACCCACTCTTCGGTGTGACACGACAATTACGTCACGGTGGTGGTTAACTACCGAGGCACTATAATGCGGCTTTCAGTGCTCGCACAATGAGAATGTCCGGATGTACGGGTTTTCGTGGTCGTAGGTGTCTTCTTCTTCGTCCTGAGAGCGTTCCTCCATCAACTGTTTGCGAATTTCAACGGCTTTGTCCCATGACTGAGGCAAATCGGGGTTCAAAATGTTGATTTGGGCCTTCATGTCGGCACTGACAAGATCGTCGTCGTCCCACCACGCTGGGTTCTGAGGAGGCACGAGCTCGGTAGTTGCAACGTGCTCGTTGTTCGGGTCTACCACGAAGAAGGCTACAATTTTGCGGTGTCCAGGCTTCGTAGGGTCCTTGAGCTCAAACCCGTCCACGTGATGCTGGAAGGTGTTCGGGAAGATAAGCACATTGCCCTGGTTGGTGTCCACTGCACCGAGAGGATACACAAGCGGCTCCTCGTCTTCTGCCCCGAAGTAGTGGGTACAGCCCCAGGTATCGCCTTGTTCGTACATAGGCTCAGCCATAGCGGTGCGGAACGAGAGCAGCGACTGGGTGATGTTTTCCGTGTCGTAGTAGTAGAGAATAGTGGCAATGATGTCCTCGTTGATGGTGCCCTCTACGTGCCACGAGCCACCGTTGTATTTCGGGTTTTCGGGGGTCAACTCGATGTTGGCGAGCTTGACAATCACCTTGTGTTGCTTAATCTCGTCGAGCTTGTGACGAAGCGGAGCGGCCTCAGAGTTGAAGTCGTGGGGACGCACATAGTTGGGGCGAGCCTCTTCGACCTTCTCTTCGTACAAGTCCCAGTTGTCGTCGATCTCATTGCGGATGGCTTCTTCTTTATCGTACCAGGACTCCAGATAAATGTCCGAGGGTACGATGATTCGCTGGTATGAGCCTCCAGCGTAATACTCTAGCACGTGGGTGAGCCCGGGGACCGCCGCGTTGAACACTTTCTCAAGCACCCGGTACAAAGGTTCCCACCGTTTTGGGTGCAAATTGTTGATGTACGATTTGATCCGGTACTGGCCATCCTCCAACTCAAACACCAGCGGAAGCCACTGAAACTTTTCCAGCACCCCGTAGTCGCACACCTCCTTCTTGACTACTACACAGTGGTGGTCAAACTCGGCTACCACGAGCGTGTCCGGTTGGGCGTACCCAGGGGTCACTCCATACTGAAGGGGCCACAACGACGGATGCACTAGGTCCACTACCTGGTTGTTTGAACCTGGATGGTAGTCTTTGTTGTCGCCAAAACTTTCTTCAAGCTCCACAGACAATTTTTGGAGCTCCTTTTCCACCTCCTCAGGCACCGGGTGTTGGCCAAGGACCACGCGGTGATCGACATGGGCAACGTCAAACCCCGGAACGGCCAATTGTTCAAACCACGCAAGTTCCTTGATCATGTAATCAAAACACGCATCGAACTGCAACGCCTTTACGTCTTGCTCCTGAAGTTCCTTCTTCCATTTGGCCACAATCTCAGTGTCCTTGTATTTACGCTGCCACTCGGGCTTTTTGCGAATGAGGCTTGAGATGTTACTGATGACATACTCATCAATACACTTTGCCGGGTCTACCTGCGAGGAGTCGGAATTCACCCACGGGTGCTTGAAGGGAGTGGTGATCAACATGGAGACGGGAAGTGGCCGTGCCGCGAATTATACGGTGGACCTCGTAAATCTTAAATCGCCTCACGTGTGCCAAGACGCGGGTTTAGCGCCGGTGATTCCCACTTGGGACAACAAACAGTACACATGGAAGTGAATCATGTTTTGTGGAGTATGATTGGAAACCTAAATTCCGTTTCCGTAGTTAGTCTCGGGTCGGGATTTGAGCTCTATGCAGTCATGCACATCGTATGGAGTATACCAACGTAAACAACGCTTGTGACAGGTGCTTGTAGACGACGGTTTTAGATACAAGGCGTGTGATGAGTATTCGCCACTATGAAGAGTTGGGTTTTTGTGTACGGTATCTCGGATGGCCATAGACGGGGTTGATCTTCCGTAGGGCGATAGTACCAAAGCCCTCCACGGGTACTCTAAGCCGCGGGGGATTGACACGACAGCATGATAGGCGTGTTTGGGATCAACAAACTATATGATACAAGTTGAGTCCATTCTGAATCAAAATGATGGTGTTGTCCACCAGTATGCGAACGGTTGCAAATTACCTAAGTGAGATGTAAGCTCGAGCATCAAGAACAATTGCAGTTACTGCGGCAAACAGCCAACCGGCCATTCCGGACAGTAAAGAAAGGACCAGCAATAAACGCCACAAATGGAATCTACGAGATCTATCATAACAAAAAAAAATTACTTATTACGTACTAATGATGCTGGTCTGTCTAAATCAAAAACAAGGGTAAACAATTAACAAGGGTCTGTGGTATTAAGCGGTCTGGGGCTTCGCACGGGGATTCCAGAGGGTCCGCGAGTTGTGAGGCATCTTCAAGCCGAACCAGGTGAAGTATGCGTTCTGAGGGTTGGAAACACCGGTCCAGGCGTTGTACCAACACAACACGGAGGTGATGATACCAAACACGCCACCGGCCTTGCCGACACCAACCTTTCCGGTGAAAGCATTGGCAGTCAACAAGATCAAGGTCATCAACAAGCAGACAAAGAGTGCGAAGAATGGGTAGGTGGACTTGGCGGTCAAGAGGCACAACACAAGCACGATAATGGTCCAACCCGTCAAGAAGAACCCAAGGGCGTTAGGCAACTGCTCGGGAGCGTCGCCATAAGCTGCCGCAATGCCAAAACTGGGTACAAAGATCGCCATGTACGACCACCAGAACCCACCAAGCGAGCAAAGGGTGAGGTTACCAAATGAGTTACCGGCAAAGAACTCCCACACACCAGCCAAGAAAGTGGCGGCACCACCGTAGAAGCAGGCAAGACCCACCACCACGTTGGGGACCTTGATACCCAACCCACCAACAGTGTAGATGGCGAGGCAGAACAAAGTCAAACCGAAGGAGGCCAACCCGAGGGGAGCCGGGTTCAAGTATTGGCGTTTGGAGGCAATGTAACCGGGAATAAGAGTACCACCGAAGGCCAGAGCCAAGTCCGAGGACTTAAATTTCTGGTTGCCAATGATGACATACTCACCGTCGCGCTGGATCAGGGACACGGGGAGGGTGCCCTGGGCTTCGCCGGATTTTACACTGGACATTTCGCTGTCAGGCGTCATTTATTAATAGTCCTTAACTACATGGTTAGTCCGGTTACTTATATAGTCTCAACAAAGCCGATTTGAGCCACATCAGCCGATGTATCTCGGGTGGGCAGATACCGATTTTTAGGTACAAAGCCGGCAAAAGCGAAGGCAGCTGACATAACCTCAGCTAAACTTAAGAAAAATCACGGGGACCGCGGATCAGCATGGCTGGGCCCATCCGCCCGTCAACCGTTCCCAAATAAGCTTGGCACAATTCACCAGGGTTTCTACAGGGCTTTAGTGACTGCGTCTGTCAGATAGGCGCCAATCTGCAGCCCAACGGTTTGAAAGCGGCACAAACCATCGGAGTTAGTGGATGGCGGTACACAAACCACGGTGTCATCGCACAAGCTGTGTTTCATCCTCTCCTTAATTGTGAGTCTGGCCGGGGTTCCATTCAAACGTTCCAGGTGACTATAGCCGAAACTCGGGTTAACGGCGAGGGGGTCGGTCCACGATTCGGAAGAAAAGTTAGGTGATCTCGAAGATACCAGGCTCTCTCAGGCCATGGACGCACCCCACTGAAACTCGTCAAGAGGGATTTACTGGTTGTAGTTGCTCGTCGGGGCTTGACGAGCGCTTTTACCTCGGAGTTTAAGGAGGGGAAGCGCGATAACCCCTCCCCTACTCCTTATAATTCGATCCTCGATCCACTCGCGTTCTATAGGGCAATAGTTTGCGGACTTTCTTGGAGAGGGGTACTGATGGGGCGATTCGCCTAAACAAAGGTGCATAAACAAAAGAGGTCATCAACTTTAAGAATTCCAAAAGAACACTATTATAGCACACCCATGGCAGCGTTGACGCTCCCCCTTTAATCTGCTTTGTTTATTTGGCGATACAACCTCCGCGTTTTATCTTAGTTTCCATTTTTCTTTGTGGAGCGGACCCGTTGAATGCCGACACAGCACCCACAAGCGAGGCCCCCGGAGTTTCAACTAAACGCGGCTGGGCTGACTGACAAGAAAACAGGGAGCCAAGACATCAGTCAGACAACCTCTTGACACAGTATCAGATGCCTCCCAGCTTAGTAGTAATTACTAATGAACGTCTCAGCTGGTAGGGATAGCCCGAAGGGAGTATCCTGGATGCCGGCTACTAACTCCGAAAATGGGGCCCCACACCCTATGGGTGCGTCCGAGATCCCGCTGAAAATAGCCAATCGACCCATTCACTAATCCGGAAACAAAGTTTCGTAGCCGCCTTGCTTGAGACATTTTTTACGATGTCTAAACCTAATCGCTGATGATCCGGTGCATGCCTAATGAATTTCGACAAGGACGCCTGGGCTCCGATATTCGAGGTGTCAGCTGAATATATTGTAAAAAGTACTCAATAAGGGTGTCATAATTCCGGTGTATGAAATTCTACGGTCGAGACCAACTGATTTCCGGTGGCGTGATCCCGTCGGGCCATAAACATCGTACCATCAATGACCAGGAACGATGAGGGTGATGACACGTGACAGAGCCATCGCTGTTCACGGGCACGGAAGAAGCCGGCTGGCACTCGTGGCCCGCCAATGGTGGTGCAGTCACGACACCGAGCCCAATAGAGGAACCTTTCGTAATGTCTGCCCAACTAAAGCCAGCCCAACGACCACGGGGCCGCTGCATAGTCCTTCTAGACCATCCAAATGCACTAGTGCGTTTTCCTAACTGGGGAGACGACAACAAGCCCCATGACGGGCCCCACCAGTAGTCACGATTAATGCATCCGGCCCCGCCTCCACGCTCCGTCAAGCACCGGCCGTTTTACGCTTCCGGTACATTAGCGAGACACTTCGTGTAGAATGACGGGAGGGGTTAAGCTTGTGACTCTCTTAACGACTCGTAGCTAACGAACTCTGAATGTCTTATAACCTATAAATCTAATAACTAAGCTCTGCAACGCCAGTTCTTACCCTCGGACTCCAACAACGGCAACAGCGCACCCAAGCACCACCCGATCTCGAAGTTCTGAATCGTCGACGCGGTGCGGATCTCCCGGTTCAAGGGAATGTCGTACCCAGTGTGCAACAACCCGTAGATGATCAGCAAGTCAGCGCACCAGAAGGGCTCCTCGGCCAACTTGTCGGAAGCAACCTTGGAGAAGACGGCGGCCAGCTCGGAGCCCAGGCACACCGCTCTCGCGAGGTCTCCAATGTCATCCAACTTGAAGTCCGCGGGGAATCCCAACGGGTTGGTGCGATCGTAGAAGAACGAGAACGCGTACATCGGAGCATACCTGCCAAAAGACTTGACCAACGAGGGCTGGTGCACACCGTTGAACGAACAGGGGGCCTTGTTACAGGTCTCGTCCTTGTTCAAGATCTCATCCACGATGCCACGGCAGAGCCCACCGGCGTGGGCGTCGCCACCAGTGAACTCGACCTTGTAGTACCCGTCGTCAGCCTCGACAATCTCCACCGCCTTCACCTTGGGGGGAAGACAGGGGTTCACCACGGGGCCCTGGGGCAGAGCCTGCTTCGCCTCATCCTTCAGCAGGTGCTTGGTGACCTGGCCATTGCTGTTCTTGAGCACGCGGGCGTTGACCTTGTTCCGGGCCTCGAACATACCGTAGCCGAGGTGAGAGTACTGGTAGAGGGTGTAAGACTTGCCACCGAACTCGAACTGGCGCTTAAGCTCGGGGTCGTCCACGTCGACCCCCTTGTTGGGCTGGAACACGATCTGGGTCAGCCCACCACCAAGGTCAAACACAGCAGCGGTCTCCTCGTCGCCAGCACCACCGATGGTGCCCAAAAGCAAGTTGGTGGTGATCCACGCGTAGTAGCCCTCGTCAGCACCGTCCATAACCTCGATACCGTCCTTGCCCTCGACCACAGCGAAGGGGTAGTCGTTCTCGAGGTGCTTGCGCACCGCAGAGAGAATGGCCTCAGACTTGGCCTCGCCGAGCTTTCTCAACCCAGCGGTGGCCTTGACGGCAATCGGAGTACACTTCTGCTGGGCCTGGGGCACAAAAGCGACGGCCGCGTCCAACAACTCGTCGAGCGAGCGGGCAGCACCCTCGGCATCCGTGTCAAAGCTCGAAAGACCGGGCTTGAGCATCTTGAAGTCCTCCTTGAGCACCTTGGGGGGCAGCTGGCAGGTGTCGAACTGGTAGGTGTGCACTCTCAGCCCCAGCAGACCAGCGTCAATCATGATCACGTACTTCTCGCAGTCCTTCCCGCCCGCGACCTTCTTGGGTGCGTCCGCGGGGAGCTTCTGGGGAACAGCCTCCTTCTGGTCCTTATTAGCGACCTTCTCCTTGGTCTGGTCGTTGGTCCCGTCGTTCTGAAGCTTCTCAGCCACCTTCTCGGGGCTCCCGTCGGCTAATTTGTCCGCCTGGTTCACCTTGTCAGCCAAAACCTCGGGCTGCTTGTTGGGGTAAGGGGGGCCCTTGGCATCGGGTTGGGCGGGCTTCTCAAGCACGGGGGCACCAGCACCCGCACCAGGGGTGCCAGGAATGTCGTCAGGAATCTGGGCCAGGCCGCCACTCAAATCAGGCGCGGCCACTGGCTTGATGCTGGGCATCAGCACCGAGAGCGACTGTTTCAGCAGCACCAAAAAAAGCACCACCGTCAAAAGACCGGCCACCACGAGGATGACCCGCATGTTCCGGGTCGCAAGCAAACTCATGGCTGGTTTAAGAGTTAGATATCACTGAAAAAATGGTGATCCCTCTCAGGTTTTTCGCTAGAGTGGGTTTTCGACACGCGCCGCGTATTTCTTTTTATGCACGGACGGATTGGGAAGGGGGGTCGCTGTAGCGGTGAAGGGTTTCGGAGGAGTATTTAAGGGTAGTGGGGCTGTGTGGGTTGTCAGGGACTACGTGGTCAGGCTTGGACACGTGTACCTTTGCTGTCAAAGGTGATAGGCTTTGTAGTGACGGGGTTGGATTTCTTTTTCCATATAGCCTACGTGGAGGAAGGAAAATACGAATCGTAGGGGTATGAGCAATGTATAGAGTTGGGTTAAAGGTATTAGTGAAAGGTTAGAGAGGCTTTGGAAGCTAAAAAGCTTAGGCGAATGGTCGCGTCATCGACCTGGTCACTCACGATGAAGGGAAATCTTGATGTTCGTGGTTCCCCGTGTTGTAAAACTTTGGAATGGACGAAGCCCCTTAGTGTGACACTGCGGAGAGCTGGTTGTCTTTGTACCTCCCTGTCCCCTTGCCTTTAGTGACACCTTCCTCTTTGAGCCTCACCTCGAGACCCACCCGGATGATAAGCTTTGGTACATGCGACAAGTCGCGCACTATTTTAAGCCTATTGTAGAAGGGTGTACCTGCTTTTAGTTTTATCGGTATTCCTAGGGACCAAAGTACTTGGCTCCAGCCGCCCTCTTAGGATAACTACTCTTTCAAGTTAAGGACACCGCCACTCAGTGTTGCAGCAGCCAAGATCTCGGACATATACTATTGTCAAGCTCTCTATTGTCACTTGCACTCACTGTATCCGTGCCCAAAACCCTGGGCCCGGGATTACAGGGCTATTTTCCCGGAGCGATCAA
Organism: Diutina catenulata; assembly: GCA_030560525.1. Classification (NCBI taxonomy): domain Eukaryota; kingdom Fungi; phylum Ascomycota; class Pichiomycetes; order Serinales; family Debaryomycetaceae; genus Diutina; species Diutina catenulata. The sequence goes on from JAKTTW010000004.1 coordinate 67,677, forward strand.
GGAGAAGCGATTCGTATAGTAAACACAACCTTCACATGATGGTATTGCGCTATCGTTATTGGTTATGCTCAAATTGGGGAACCTAAAACCTACCTATCGTTATTATTCCTCAGGTCTATGACGTAATGGTCGAGACGACGAAAGGACAAGTCGATTCGAAGACTTTCGTTAGTCATACACGTTACACGCTCTCTTCATCACACCGTTTATACGATAAATGTCCAATTAGGTCGGATTTTGGAATCCGTGCACAAGTTGCAGTCTCCAACAGCCCTACGACAAGCGTACCTTCGGCTTACCGATCAATTGCCAACGTAACCGGCGTCCTGCGGCTCGTATCTCCACGCAGCATACTACAGTGAAACCGATCCGGTAGTCATTTGACTCAGATCCCATCACAATTTGCATTAAAATACACATACAAACCAAGAATTAGACACGACTATAGCAATTTTAGCATCTGTTCACACTTACCAACCATATACACCAGTTTCTCCACTCAGGCCACCAGTAGTCGTCCCTGTTCGGAGACGTCTCCGAACCCGTCAAAAACGGTTGCCTGCACACAGTCACCCTCGCTCAAAACTCACTCTAAGCACGCACCGCTCCAGCCGGGCCCAATCGATCGATAACCGCCGCAAACTCGCCATATTGGAGTGGTAGCCCCACAAGGAACCAAACAGCGCCTAAAACACAGGATATTGGCTACCCAACTGTTTGTTCCACCACGTCGGCCATGGACCTGCTGATCTCCTCCGTGGGGTTCAACACCCTCAAGAAGCAGCGGAGCAATTCCAGCAGCAACCTGGACCATACCCATCTCAGTTTCCAGGCGAACCAACCCCACACCAACCCGCTAGCGCGATTATTCACCCGAAATCGCTCAGTCGATACCCTATCCCTGCATCGAGAGGCACCCGGAGGCACCGCCATGGGAGGCACTGCACCGGGAGGAAACACCTCCATACCAGGAGGCACGAACTTTGGAGGTGTAAGAGAAACCTCCGATGAAGAAAGCATTTCGACCAACCGGCTGGGCCGTCTGGGTCACCACAGCATGGTATCGCTCCCGTCGGCCGCGGGCCGGACGACGCTGCGGTTTCGTCTAGGTCGCAAGAAAGCCCCCGACCTCACGGTGCAAACCAATCTTGATGCCGAAGGTGGAGCCAGTGGCTCCAACGCCGGTGGGCGCGGGTCTTCCACCGTTGCTGCACTTTCCAACAAATTGTTCCACCGTCGAGATACCAATTCGGGGTCGTCTCCGCTGGGCGGTCCTCTTTCTCCTCTCAACGGAGGGATGCTGTCTCAAGCACTGATGGGCACCCACCAGCAGCTGAAGATGCAGCTGATGATGATGGGCCGGCCATCGCAAGACGATGCTGGCATTTTCCCGCCCGATCCTCCCACGAGAATCACCTTCAGCTCGAACAACTCCAATCTGATTGTGACCGATCCAGCATTAGCCATCACGCACAATTTTGTCAACAACAACGACTTGTTGGGTCCTGACGACCTGATGAAAGCGGCTGCTGAAGAAAGAGAGCCACACCACTCATCTCTTTTTGACATCCACCGCCGGTTGATGCTTCCCACCGACCATTATATCCACAAACTCAAAAGAGACAACGACGGACACCGTGAGGGTGCACAGTACTCGCAGCACCAGCACCAAGCATATGGCCAGCACCCGTCGCACACCCACGCACAGCAAATGCAACACCTGCAGCTGCACCAGAGCCAGGTGCACCGTGTGCTGGTGCTGCTGGGAGGGCTGTACGAGCTGAGCGTTGACACAATTGGCCTTGGAATCACCCCCGTGGCCACCGCGGAGATGCCCCAGGTGGACATCGCGGACTTTTCGTCGTCGAACGGGCCGTTTTTTGTATCTCTATTGGGCTTTACCCGGCCTCTATTTTTGGCTAGCCAGTACCGCAAGTTAAGTCTGGGGGTAACGGTCCCCTCGCTTGGATTTGCCATGGAGGACGTCGCCGCGTTCATACTAGACTATTGGTTTTCGCTCAAAGAGGAGCCCATGGAGGAGATTTTGGGGATAGGTAGTCCCTACTATAACGGTAGCAGTGGGGCAGGCACCACAGGAGGAGTCCCCACTCGATTCCGCATGCCCAAGCGCGCCAACTCCCTGTCGCTGATCTTCACCGCAGCCATGGCCAACCTGGGTTCCAGTCCAACTCTGAGCTCCGCATTGCCTCAGTTGGCTCCACCCACGACCAAAAGTATAGCCGGAACCCTGGCGGGGCTTCCCCAGGGAACGAATTTCACCGTTGACCACTACAAGTTGCGAGCCATGATGCAAGACATTGAGGTTTACTTTACCAAGGGCCTCACGATATTGTTCCAAGACACCACCCTGAAGGATGCGGTGGGTCTCATAAACCGCCTGTCACTTCTGACTCGCTCGCCCACTACGGCCACGGTGGTCCACGAGTGGGCCCGGTTGGCTCACATTTGGGACGTGTTCAATACGCGTATCCGATACTACATTGTGGGAATTTTTGTCCCCGTGCTCCGCTACACGGGAGACACCGAAGAGCATCTTGACATAGATGCCATGGTGTTACGGGTGTTCCGCGAGGTCTGCATTGACCCCATTGTGGGGGCACGGGCTCACTATGGGTGTAACCCCGTGGAGGAAGCCGAAGCTTTGGCAGGAAACCCAGTGGTTGTGGCCCACTTGATTCGGTGCATCGGAGTTTGTAGTGAGGGGGACACGAAATTGGTTCCCTGGTTGATGTCGTTGCAAAAAAAAGAACGGAAAGATGTGAATTTATAGACAATGTACGACTAGACTGAGCAGGTGCGCACTTTACAGCAAACGCCATAAAAACTTAACTCTCATACTGTCGTAGCTATTTTGAGTGGCTGCAAAATTCAACCCTTGGTTATGAACCATGCACCTGTCTCATCGCGTGCATAATACCGACCCAAACCAGATCACCTTTCTTAAACGAGACCATGGGCAAGGCAAGCAAAGTCCGGGATGACGACCGGCCCAACAAGCTGCGTACCTCGAACGGACACAAAACAAAGCAGCACCATGCCCGTAAAGGCCGGCAGGAGGTTGGCGCGGCTGCAACTACCAAAGTCGCCAAGTTCCCCACGAAAATGGCCATGTGGGACTTTGACCACTGTGACCCCAAGCGTTGTTCCGGTAAGAAGCTTGAGCGGTTGGGGCTCATTAAGAACTTGCGTGTGGGCCAGAAATTTTCGGGGGTGGTGGTGTCCCCCAACGGTAAGGGGGTCGTCTGCCCTGATGATCGTGCCGTGGTGGAGGAGTTTGGCGCTGCTGTGGTCGAGTGTCTGTGGGCTCGGCTCGACGAGGTCCCCTTCAATAAAATTGGTGGCAAGCACGAGCGGCTTTTGCCTTATTTGGTGGCTGCCAACCCCGTCAACTACGGAAGACCGTGGAGACTCAATTGTGTGGAGGCTTTGGCGGCTTGTTTTGCCATCGTGGGCCACATGGATTGGGCTGAGGAGTTGATGTCTAACTTTTCGTGGGGCCATGCCTTCATCAACATCAACCGGGAATTGTTTGAAATTTACCAGGCCTGTACTGATGCTGAGCTGATGGATGCCGCCCAGGAGGCGTGGTTGGCTCAAATCGCAGAGGAGACCAAGGAACGTAAAGAAGGGAGATCGGGAGATATTTGGATGATGGGCAACACTAACCGGACTCGCAATGAGGACGACGAGGACGAGGACGAGGAAGATGACTCCGAGGAGGTCGAGGAAGATGTGGAGTACGATAACCTAGGTAATGTTGTGGCCAAGGTGGAGTACGACAACCTTGGAAATGTTATCGAGAAGAAGGAGGTTAAGTACGACAGGCTTGGTAACGTCATCGATGACTATGAAGATAGTCTCGGAAATAAGATGAGAAGCTTGGACATGAGCGATGACGATGATGACAACGAAGAAGACGAAGACGACGAGGACGATGGCGAGGAAGAAGAAGTCAAGTATGACAAATTGGGCAATATCATTGAGTGATGGCCCGGGAACAGCATATAGAGAAAACTAATAGATAGTCTTGGGAACAGCGGTGTAAACGTAACAACTCAAGTGGGTGTCTTCATGGAGAGGTAGCATTCTATACTGCCTGGGAACGAAGAGTACGGAGCGGTCCCTTCCTTCAATGCCGTTCCGGTAAGTCGTCTTTCGTAAAATTTCCCAAGTTGGGGTTTCAAAAATACGAAAACAGCGAAACTGCCGTCACTTCCAGATTAGCATGGACCCTGAGAGAAGGGGATATCGGGTCAGCAACTCGAGATAACGCTTAGACCAGTATGATTGGTAGCGAGCTCGCTGGAGATATCGCCCCGGAGGTCATATGCGCTGATAGATCTGATCTCTGACCTTGGTGGTTATCGTCATTGATCCAAGTATGGAGTTCAGGACAAAGTGGGTACCTGAAACAGATTGTGACATACATTCAAAGCCATTTATTTCCGCTGCACCCCCTTTTGTGCCTTCCACAATGGCTAATTTTAACGTTCCCTGACCCTATCAAACAATAATTGCCCGTAGCTAGCGGCAACGATATCCCCGACAATGGCCTAACACCCGGAGGTCAGGGGATGGTGCTAATTAACAACCCACGCGAGCTAATTAAACGGTTGAGTATAAATACAGTAAGCCTTACGTTTTAGTGTCAATATTCAAATACTATGGCCGCTTCCTGTTCCCAATGCCCCAAGGGCTGCTCCAGCAACAACTGCTCTGCTTCTTGCACCAAGTGCAACAAGTAAGCACGCTAAAGGCTCGTGTTTTTCCCGTAGGGTTTTTTTCACTAGCTATACGTTATAAAACGAATAAATACAAGATCCTTACTAAGTTCCTTGAGTTTTTATGAATTCAATGAAACTAATTGAGTGTTGAATTAGTCGGCGTATGACTAGCTGATCTGCTTAGACGTGAGACAACTGTATGGCTAAGGTCACACTACCACCGCCTGTATTTTCACCCCTACAGTTGTGCTCTCCATTCGCCACAATTCTGGCCCACTAATACTTCAATTAACCTTATTCCAAGGCGCCCTACCTACGCCTAACTAACACGCCTTCAGCTTCCTGACCCACCTCTTGGTCCCTCCAATCCCTATATTTCGTCCTGCACACACCGCAGTCGTCCATGAAAAAATCGTCGACGAGTGAAAAATTCTTTACCCCAGCAACAACTACTATGTCTGAAATTCCCCAGGGCGCTAACGTCCAGATCATCTCCAAGAACGAGAAGAAGGCTCGCGAGCTCATCAAGAAGACCGGCCTCAAGCAGATCAAGGGCATCACCCGTGTCACCTTCAAGCAGCGTGGCAACTTGATCTACGCCGTTGACCAGCCCGAGGTCTACCGCTCCATTGGCGGTACCTACGTTGTCTTCGGTGAGGCTAAGGTCGACGACATGAACAAGCGTTTCGCTGAGGCCCAGGCTGCCCAGCAGCAGCAGCAGGAGATGGCCAAGGCCGCTGCCGACGACAAGTCGCCTGAGGCTATCACCGCCGACTTGCAGGCCGCTTCCCTCGAGGACAACAAGGTCGAGGAGGTTGAGGACGACAACGAGGAGGTTGACGAGTCTGGCTTGGACGCCAAGGACATCGACATCATCATTGAGCAGACCCAGGTGTCCCGTCCCAAGGCCGTCAAGGCTTTGAGAAAGCACAAGGGTGACATGGTCAACGCCATCATGGAGCTTTCCTAAGTTATTTAGCTTAATATGAAGTAACATTTTACGAAAGTAGATGTTGTGAACAATGTATTTTCGCAGCCCGGTTTACAATAATTTGAGTGTGGTCAAAAGTGGTGTATGGCTGCAAAAAATGTAGAAACGAAATCCATACTCTTCATCTTATCCGTTTATCCCATTACCTATACAACCTATTTACTAAGCCCTCTTGGGGTGGAGCCCTACTCTAGCGGGCCTACTAGTCTAGTTCCCCTCGGTGACCGCCTCCTTCTCCTCGTGGGTCTTGTCGTCCCCCACGCTCGCAATCGAATGATGGTCACTAGGGTTTCGCAGGTGGCCGCCCTGGATTGGGGCCCCATCCAACAAGTCTCCGTTGAAAGCTCCACACTTCATGCACACAAACTTCACCGCCAACGGGTTTTGACACCCGGGCGGGGCTAAACCGTTGTGTGCGTAGCAGTTGGCACAGATCAATGCGTATCGGTTCTCCACCAGCTCGTTGTGCTCAGAGCCAACAAGCACGTCGAGAAACCGGTCGCCCCACAGCCGGCTCTTTTGCTTTTCCGCAAGCTGGTGCTGCAACTGCCACTGGAGCGACGGAGCCGGGCTAGCAGTACGAGCAGGCCCACCGGGGGGCGCTAAGCCAGAGCCTGAGCGGCTACGTGTGGACCCAGGAGAGCCAGGAGGCAACAACTGGTCCTGGTGTGCCCCTGGAGCACCTCCAATAGGCTCCACCTCCACGTCCAAGTTGAGCTCGCGGCGAATCTTCTCCTCGGCAGGATTTCGCGGGACGTTAGCGGTAGCGGGGAACCCACGAGCTCCGGGGCCTCGCTGTTGCATCCCCTGTCGGCCAGGGCCGCCGGGTGCCCCCTTGGCTGCTCCCAGAGCCACGCCACGGTCCTCGGGCTCCCCATACTTCTTCAACAACGAGCTGGTGGTGTTGAAGTTTGTGATGCGCTTCAATTCGTCAATCTTGGCCAGGTGCTGCTTCTCCAACCGTTTGAGATACGCCTGTCTTCGGCCCACCACCACAGCGAACAACCAGTGGACTAACCGGACCAAGAGGTACGAGCCCACGGGGAAAAGCAACGCGACGGCCAATTGGCGACGCAGGAGGCCACGCACATACTTCTCAATCCAGTTCTTCCCGTGGGCATCCCGAGGAAGCTGCATCCAGTTGTAGGCGGTGACAATGGCATAGATCATCACAAGATACTGCACAAGAAGGCGGCGAACCGCCCGAGCCCGCTGGCGGAGCCGCAGAACCTGTTGCTGGGTGGTCAGCATCGACACTGTGAGCTGGGTCAACTCCTTTTCGTAGGTATCGGGGTCAAACCCCTTCTTAAAGAAGCCAAAAACCGCCATCGAGGTGCTGATCTAGGTGAGGTGCTGTGTTTTTCGCGTGAGGTGGCGGAAGCTCAGCACAGAGAGCAACGAAGTGTGGGGACAGGCAGGGGGCGTGGAGAAAACTCAGCGAGGGTTGGAGTTTGGAGAAGGGTGTTTGGTGGTATTTTGGGCTTGGCTATTTTTGGCGAATTAAGCTTTGCAAGCGGTGTTTACAGAGATGGGTTCTTTTACGTGACGCGACGTTTATCGCCTAATCGGGAAGATAGAGCACACGGAAGATGCAAGCAAAGTTGCGAAGCGCGCGGAAGCCGGAGCGGACTTCCGGTCTACTGGGGGTGTGACTAGGTAATAGCCATTTTTATGTTGTCATTGCTGAATTATAGGGGAAACTGGGTGCCCCGTGTAGCGAGACCAATGCGAGACCGATTAGGCAATATTCAAGAACCGACAGCAGACACTGATTTGGATTCGGTAGTGGAGCTGGAGTAATATGGAAAGGGCGAGTAAGTACGAAACAATATCCTAACACCGGTGTAACGAGCCACTATTGTTTTTCAGTCTCTACTAGCTACTATGGGGTCCTCAAACAAACACCAATACGTCTGATCAATCCCCCAATCAACTTTAGCCCGTCGTATACGTCATTCTTTCTCGGCTACTTTGTTTATTTCGGACAATCTTCGTCGTGAACTCTTCTATTGTGTTGTCCCGCGAGTTTCTTTTCAACCTTATTCCAGTGCGATGGTGTGCAACGTCGTGTACGCAACTTTCAAAGCCCTGACGAAACCTGACTTGACTACATGAAGGCACAAAGGCAAACAAAGGGCGAAATGACGGGGGAAAGACGGGCGATGACAAATTCGGCACTTAATTTGCACCAAACAAGAAGAAAAACCCTTGACGGAACTTCCCCGCGTATGTTCCTCGCTGTTTCAGAAGCATAATTCAAACCCCACGAAGCCTGGCATTTGAACACGATAAAACAACTTGACCGTATTACAACTCTACACAAAGTTTTACCACATTCTCTGCAAACAGTCGGTCCAGCTCGTCTCTCGCCAGCAGCTTGTGTCGCCACTCTCCCTGGCTATCGTCACCTGATGGTTTGTGGCCCTGAGTGTGCACGCGTTTTCCGTCTGCTGCCAAGCGAGAACCCTGATCTTACCCCTCGTACCCCTCCTCATCCTCCTCTGATGCCCTATACCATCGCCAACAGGCGTGTGGATCTCGATACACTAACGCCAGAGGACTGGCGCTGGCTCACCCGCCACCCAGACATTTTTGCTCGCACCTACAACGCCAGCTGTCTTCAGTTTGTGCGCCATCTCAGGCAGGTGGTCCAACTCTACGCCGACACCTTTGTGATTTATGGGACCCTTCTTGGCAAAATCCCCAACTACGATGACATTACACTGGCCGCCAACAAGCTAAAAATGGCCCTCTTGCTGCTCGAGGTCGATATCTCGGGCGCAGCCGAGCCGGACCCTTGGCTTGAGTGGGAGGGTATGGCACCAGCCGGTGCAGCCCTGTTGGCTCGTCTCTCGTGCGACGCTGCTCGCGAGATCTTTGCCCGGGTGGCTGATCTTTTAGAAGTGATCACCTATTTTTTCACCCTGTTCAACAACCTCGAGAAGCTCCTAATTCCCTTCTTACTACCCCAGACCCGAGCTATCGAGCGTTGCTTGACTAAGGCTAGCTATTTGTTCAAGTTAGAGCTCCCTGAACTGCTAGAACAGCTGGTAGCGGAGGGCAATCTCGAGCCTCTTCGCAAGATCGACCGCATTACTGGCAGTATCAAGCGGGAGCTGGTGATATTGGCCACGGCTTTCAAGACTTTCGACGCCCTGATTGCCCAGTATACCCACATTTTGCTTGGGAAAGCCATTTTGAAGCGAGAGATTGACCACCAAGATTGCCAGTTGATCCGCCGGAGGGAGGTGTGCTACCAGGCAGCCGAGCACATCATCCTGATCCCATTAACTGAGCACCAACACAACCAGGGTGATCTGAAACAGTACATCAACCTGTATTTGGGATACATCGTGGTGGTAGTGGTGGCCGTGGTAACATTGACGATTTATAGAATATTTAAGGTGGTCTTTGCGTGATAATTAATGTGGAACGATTTAAGGAAGTAGATTGTGTAAACTAGATTGGACGAAGCAGTTGAAGAAAGTAAGTCGGTTTGCGGCAAGGTTTGGTACTGAAACAGATTTAGTGGCTTCGTCGGTGCAAAATTCCCGGCCCCGGGCGCACATTGTCGAGTTTTTCTCCGCTCAGACGCGATCTGTACAAAGGTCATCAACAATGATATTACCCCTGAATATTCTGTATCGGATCCTTAAAAATTCGGTAAGTAAAAACCAGAACTTGACACCAATTTCCGCCACTTCGACTTCAATATCACAATTTCACCACGCTCAGAAATTGGTTGTATAGTGTAGTGGTTATCACCGTTGGTTCTGATCCAACTAACCTCGGTTCGAATCCGAGTACGACCTATTTTTTAATTTCCTTGATACGAGCGTCCTACACTTTGTGTAACATTTAGACTTCTGCCCACCCATCCAATTGGTTGTATAGTGTAGTGGTTATCACCGTTGGTTCTGATCCAACTAACCTCGGTTCGAATCCGAGTACGACCTTCTTTTTGCCCCTGCTAGCTCTCTCTTCGGTTTTTACATCTTGTCAACCATCCTTCATGCCTCACGAGGGTACTATGATTTTACGAGAGTCAAGATCTTCGGTAATCTAAAAATTATGTAGATCCCCTTACAAAAAGAGTAAACGCTCGTGAACAACAACAGGAGGAAAAGAGCTGCAAGCAGCAGGCACGGGAAGCAAAAAGAAGTCTCTCGGGTGTGAGTCGAACACACGATCTCAAGATATCCGAACAATTACAGTCTTGCGCATTAAACCAGCTATGCTACCGAGAGGTACTTGAAGCGGCAAATAAGCTCTGCCATCAAGCTCAGGGGGTTCAGTTGGAGATTCGCATTCTCTCCACTCGAAATTCGGGTGTGACTGTCCGTGGCTGAGACAAAGCAGTGATTCTCGAAAACTCTTAATGGACGAAATATGCTTATTGGAGCTCAAATAATTGCCCCTGGGGTCACAATCATCGGGGAAATAAGAGATTTAGTTCATTCTTGAAGCGACTGGAAAGCTCTTTCCATCTCCACGATAAGTAATCCAATGAGTTGTAAAAGTTTAGATGGCACCTCCGAACGTTTACAGATCACCTCAGGCACCAAGTTCGCCCTGGGCAAAAAGGAAACAACCTACGGACGTTTATGACCACCGGATACGCGAGCTAAAGCAAACTGGCAAAAAGAAAGCCCGATGCGGGGCTCGAACCCGCAGCCTTGAGATTAAGAGTCTCACGCTCTACCGATTGAGCTAACCAGGCAATTTCTGAACTCGAAAAATACCAGGATAGTGGGATAGAGTATTTTTATTTTGCATCCTTAATTTTGTGTTTTTGCGTGTTTGGTTAAATTCTTTTGCTTTGAAAATGGCTTAATTTTATTTTTTCAACTTTTCTTCGATGCTTTGCCTGGAAAATTTTGCAAAATTGTTGAAAAAAGGGCTGCCGGCCAAGCGAACAGAAATTACGAGCACACATCGAATTCCATCGCTACGGCGTTTTCCCGGAGTTTACGCGCCCCACATTTCATCTAGGTTTATTTGTTTGGTCGCCGAAAAGCGACTACGCCTGTGCGTGGACCCGATTCGAGGCGACGTAAATGCACTTCGATGAAACAGTCATGTCATGGAACGGCTCTCGGATTCGACCACTTATGCACACTCTGTATGAAACTGCCAGACCAAAATAGCGCCGTTTTGTGACAGCAGCTCATTCCGATGGCCACAAATCCGGTACAACAGCCCACCACCACGTCGACGATGTTCGACGAGATGCAGCGAACATGCATAACAATAGCCGGCAATTACAACCGGAATCACCTCCAAATGTGCCAGACAAGTGTCGCCAAGCATGCAGACATTGTGGACGATCCCCCTTCGACACTACCTCGAGGCAACAATAATACAAGCAACCCACCCGGTGGATTCGGTCGCGGATCGCCTTGTTTACGCGACGTGAAACGTGCGCCGGCTTAGATCTAAGCTCGCACGACGCCACACCTGAAACAGCAGAGGTTGCCGTCGGCAATGGCCCCGCTAGAGCCGGGTCGCTGCAAGTGAATTTTTCCGGACGTCGGGCAAACACCCCTTCAAACCCTATTTGGTAGTGGGTCCGCATTCAACGGTCCATCAATAAACAAACAATGCGCGCCGGCAAAACCATAAATGCTGTGTGGAAATTACCTATAGAACCGAGAGCTCGGCGAGGCCAAGTGAGCACGCCCACTGGCATGTACAATATGTAGTCATAGGAGAGAGGATCGGGTGCTTGACCCGTCGGTGAGGGTGCTGGGCGCACCCAGCGGAGAAATACTCGCAATTGCGAATCAAGAAAAAATACCCCGACAATAACAGTGATGCAGCGCAAATTACGTCGAAACACGCCACTAGGCCACTTTGTGGGTGGACAATTTCTCGTCAAACAACAGGGCGCCATCAGCGACCCAACGTTTTGCCCACGAGCGGCACAACATCAGCGCCTTCATAAACTTTTTCGTAGCGTACTTTTTGAAGAATTCGTCGTGTTCCACCGGCGCCACGAGGTACGACACCATCATTTCCACGCAGGGCTTCAAATCGTTGACCCGGTAGCCCCCCGAGTAGTGGATCAAGTTGCCTGTCCACACGGGGGCCTTGTACAATATGAGCCGGGCCAAGTACATCGCGGCGGCGCAGCAGAGCAGTGGCTTGATGCCGATGAACCGGTAGTCCACCACCGAGATCTCCAATAGGTACTTGCCAAGCGTTCGCAGCTGCACGTCGTAGTCGTCGGCCTTGGAGATCCGCCGCAAAAAGTTCATGGGGTTGGGGTAGTTGAGGTCGAACTTGAGCACCTTGAGGATGTATTTCTCGGCGTCAAGGATCTCCTGTTCCGAGTACAGCCCGTCGGTGAAGTAGGCGTAGTTTTTAACCAGCGGGGAAAACACCTCCTCGTACTTGGCGGCAATGAAGAGCGACCCGGTGGCAAGGAGCTGGAGCTTGTCCACCTGCACCACCTCGACCGACATGAACCGGTCCATGATGTTGATGGCCAAGAACAACAGCTCCGGCAACAACCGAAACTTTAGATGCATTTCCACCAACCAGTCGACAAGAATCAGCCGCATCTTCGGTTTGAGGTGTTTCTGGGTGGTGAGGTAGGACGCGTCGGGCAACATCCGCAGCTCGAGCTCGTAGAAGTACAAGAAAATGTCCTGGACGTACTCCAGCGCCATCAACGGGTCGTCGGCGTCCTCCTCGTCGAGATCCTGCCAGTCGTAGTTGGTGAGCTTCAGCTTCTTGTACTGGTCCAGATGCAATTTCTCCACAAGGTTGGTCAGCAGCTCCGTCGCCTGGCGCTTCTGCGGCATCCGCGCCGGCACCACTTTGGCGACGTTTTCCTTGTTTTGTTGGCACCGACACTCGCGGTGGTTGCAGCCGGTGCAACTGGTGTTGATAATGCTGGTGTGGGGAATGCTGAACTTGGGTTTGGCGACGGCCGGCGCCGCCGGCGCCGTCTCCTTGCCCGCGCGTTTGGGCACGTTGGACACGTCGTTCAACGCCGGTTTGTGACTTAGCTGGGGTTCATTGGGTTGGGGAAGCATGCTAGTGCTCGGATGCAAAAAAGGGGAGTGTGGCGAGCAGCAAGAAGGGATATTGGGCTCAGGTTACTGGGCCATCAACAAGACAAGTTGCTAATTCAAGTCGCGATTTTTTTCTCCTGTGCAAATCGGTTGTCTAGTGCGAAGAGGCTGGCTCACGACGCGACCTAGGGTTGAAAAAAGGAGTGGTGGCAGGGGTGGGGTAGGGTTTTGCAAAACCGGATCGGGTGTTAGATGGGTTATTAGGTGGGGGGATAGATCGGGAGATCGATGCGACGGGATGATCCGGGGGATGAATTATAGTCGGTGGTTGCGCAGGGCTGTCGGCGTATATATACAACTACAGGAGCAATGGGCACGCCGTGCCGGCTGCAGGCCATATTATTTGGTCATGAATCTCCTACGGGGCTGCTCCTGAAATCATTTATTTGGGTATTGCCTATTCGATTGACACCGCGGGTGCAACCTAGAATTGCTCCCGAATCGCGTCACAATATTTTCCCCATATTCCCAATGGGGTCAAATACAAAACACGGGCAAAGAAGGTGGTAGCGGCGGGACAGGTGACCGGCCGCGGGGTATATAAGGCCGCGGTGGGCTGGCGGCGGCCGGGGGCTTATCACGCCCGTTTTCCCCCTGGCAAGTAGCGTGATCTGGGGTCCTGTAACTTTGTGACTCTAAATAGCCCGTGGTACGTGCTGCGCGCGGCACCCACAGAACAACATCAGCAACGGCCGGCGAATATTACCACCACTGGCGAGCTGGGTTGCGGAGCAATCGGTTAACAATAGCCTTCTCTGGCTCTGTGTTTGGGTTTTGTTTCGAAACATCTCAGCAATCACCGAGGGGGCCCCCGCAAGCGCCCCGTTTCACCTCCCTATGCCTGGGCACCAGTATCCGGCAGCACTGCGCCGTTCGTGAACCTAGATATACGGAATGCAATTACGAACCGCCATCGGGACGCTGGCGATCATGAATTGGCGATCGTAGTAGACTGTATGTAACCTGAAACGGTGGTTGCAGCCGTTTTGCACTTGTGTTTTGCAGCCACCGTTTTGTGCCTGTCAAGCTCCGGCTCGCGTTTTGCAACCGGTTGCAATCGCAGCGCCGGGCATTCTCCCTACTGTGACCTCTTCGTAGCTGCACCCAAACTCTATTTGTTCCCCACGCAGACACCGACGCCTCAACCCGTGCCCATATAGCCGAAACAAAGACGAGGGGTGGCGTGGGAGGAGGTGGTTAGCCCACCGTCTCTATGCTTTGCCGAGAAGCCCGCTCCCATGCACCACACACGGCGTTACCCACATTCCTCGCCGCGGCTCATTTTCACGCGCGAAATCACCCGCTAGATCGTCACTTGATTTTCCCCTGATTTCCCACACACCATGGACTCACAGACCCGTAGGTATCGCACTTGCCGATGGGTGATCTCGCTACTGGCACCCACACTGGTGGTCCGGAAGATGGCGCCACGAGGTCCGCGTGACCCGTGCCCACCTATACGAACCTCCGATCCGAGCAGCCGAGAACACCCGCAACACCAATACTTCACCAGACCACTGAGCTGATGGGTGCCTGATCGGTGTAACACGCGTTTCGTCCAGCCATACTAACGTCTAGCCATCCTCAAGGCTTCGGATTTGCCCGAAGAGGTGCAAGCCAAGGTGTTTGACTTGGCCCAACAGTCGCTCTCGTACCTGATCGAAAAGGACATTGCCACCTTCTTGAAGAAGGAGATGGACCTGCAATACGGGCCCACCTGGCACGTGATTGTCGGCAAGTCGTTCGGCAGCTACGTCACCCACGAACAGGGGTGGTTTATCTACTTTTGCATTGGTGACTTGTCGTTCTTGTTGTTCAAGAGTGGGTAGAGAGCGCTCTGCTGGTAGAGCCCACGTCTTCCTCCGGGGTTAATTTCTGGGTTTCCCTCTTTCTCACGGGTGATTCGCGAAGGGATTCATTTCGTATCCAACGTCCTCTAGGGTTGTGGATTACTCCCGTCACCTGCCCCGCCTTCTCTGTGAGTGAGGCTCTACGGCCAATTTGCATGTGTGACTAGATATAATAAATAATCGCTAATTAATTCTCCAACTTCTTGTCCTGGCCCGAGAGCAACGTGAACACGGGCGCACCCAACCGGTCGCGGCCCTTCAAGAAGTCGAGCTCCATCACGAACAAGAACTCGACAATGTTGGCGCCAGCCTTGGTGGCCAACTCGCCAGCACCAAACGCAGAACCCCCGGTGGCCAAGATGTCGTCAACAATCAACACGTTGGCCCCCTTGGGGATCACGTCCTGCTGCATCTCAAACTTGTCCGACCCGTACTCCTTCTGGAACTCCACCTGGAAAGTGGGACCGGGCAACTTGCCGGGCTTGCGCACGGGGATGAAGCCAGCACCGATCTGGAGGGCCAACGTGGGCCCGAAGAGGAACCCACGGGACTCCAACCCAATCACGTAGTCGATCTTGACGTCCTTGCACAGCTCAGCGATGTGCATTTTGTAGGCGTCCAAGAGCTTCTGGAAGAGCTCGGGCTTGGTGAAAATGGGCAAGAAGTCCTCGAAGAGGATCCCCTCGGAGGGGAAGTTGGGGAACTGCTTCAAAGCACCCTTCAATTCACTTTGGAGCTCGGCAAGGGACATGGTGGTACTGGTGATGAGGACCGCGCACTTAGGTGGCCGCCGCACGTGGGACAACGAGCACGAGGAATGAGGTGACAGGGTATTGTTGGAAAGAATTAACGGGCATCCGGTCGTGTGATCAGTTGTAGTGTGACTTTTTACGTGAGAGGTGGGAGGATGTGGTCAGGCTCAGTCCATGAAAAATTTCCCTTTCGAGAGAGGTGATTGTAATTGAGGGAAAACTGTATGGGTTGTAATTGAGAAAGAGAACAATGGGTGATGATTGAGAGAGAATACTGTGGGTTGTAATTGTGAAAACGAAATGGGTTATAATTAAGAGAGATTACCAAGGGGTGTGAATGAGAGAAGAAACGATAGACATGTGATTGAGAACGGTCGATCTAAATAGAATAGAACACATCGTGTCTGTGAACGCCGTTACCTCGTACCCACCCAATTACAGTCTACTCCCTCTTGGTTTTCTCGCTATTATGTATTGAGCTGGACCTATCCAGACTAGTGTCGTAAATCGTTACTTCTTCTGGCGCTTCGCCTTCGTGCCAGCAGCGCCGCCCTTGCGCTTCGTGTCCTTCTTCTCGGGCGAGTTCTTCTTCACCACGGTGAAAAACCCGTCCAACCGGCCCTGGACACCCCCCTTGAGCCCCTTCTTGAGCTTCTCGGCCCCACTGCGGATCCGGTCCTCGCTGAACCCCTTCTGCTTCACCATGTACTCCACAAGCCCCTCCACATCGGGCTCATTCCACTTGAGCAGCACCTCGTCGGCCTTGGTCACCTCGGGGTGCATGAAGAGCTCGCGGGCCTCCTTGTACGGCCAGTTCTCAGGCACCTTGTACTTTGAGTCGGGGTTCTTCTCGATAAACTCCACGACCGCATCCAACGACCCGTGCTCGCGGATGAGCTTGTAGGCGGTAACGGGCCCCACGCCCTTGATGGTCTCGCAGTAGTCGCACCCTAAGAGGATACACATGTCAATGAACTGGCCCTTGGTGAGCCCCAACCCCTCCATGGCCACCGGGTACTCGATCTGGTCAATGGGCATTTTGCGGGCCTCGGAGAACGTCAAGTGTCTCAACAAGAAAGGGGGCTCGTAGCACAAGGTATCCATATCTTCAGAAGCGGCGGCGAAAACCTTACCGCCCGCAGCAAGCTCAGCACACTGGGCCTCGGCCTCGCAGGGAGCATCGACCATGGGGATCCCCATGAGCTCCAAGAGCTTCTTCGCCTCGGCGTTCTGCTCCTTCAGCACCCGCACCATCCGCTTCTCGAACTTCATCGTCTCCACAAGGTCACCAGACTCCTTGGCCTGGTCCAACAGCTTCTCAGCCTCCTCACGACGCTTCAAACGCTTCTCCAACTCGCCACCCTTGAGCACGGGGGGCTTGCCATCGAACACGTACACGGGCTTGATGTTGTTCTCCACGAGTCGGATGGTACGGTAGAAAATCCCCAGCAAGTGCGAGGTGGTCTCGCCGTCCTCGTTGGTGAGCTGCTGGCCGTCCAGCTGGCGCACAGCAATGAGGAACTGGTACAAACACATCAGGGCATCGATGGCGACTTTGCGGCCAAACAAGTTTTTCAACTGGAACTCTTTGAACGCTCCGGGAGCGTGCTCCTTGAGAAGCTGGTTAAGCCCTGGCAGTTAGTAGCTGGTGGATAGGGGTGATCCTGGGGTGGGATCACCAGTGGGAGCTGGTGGTGAACAGTGGTGACTTGTGGGGAGTAGCAATGACACTGTTCATTGGATTTTTCACAGTGGTGCAGCTGTGCTTCAATCGCTTGGCTTATCTTGATTTGGCTCAAAGCAACCATTCGCGCACAGAGCTTGGGTAAAAGCCCCTATCACAGGATAGAAATCTCACACAATCAGATTAGACACCCAACCAGTCGCAACAATCGCCTTTTCTCGCTCTCAGTGTTACTTACCTTTCACACCCATCTCGTAATGTCTAGTTCTATTTTTCGCGACGCGTCCTAAAACAAAGGCGCGTAGAGCACTTAGTTGGATCAAGACTTATGATCATCTCACTACCGATTCACCTCTTTGACCCCACACAACCTACTGACTCTTTCAACCTGTTCATTCAAACAACCATATATCCTTTCTAGTTCATCCATTCAATCATACTTACTGGGGCTTCGACGCGTTCTCCTTCAACGCAATCAACTGCTTCGATCTAAAGGTCTCGTAGTGCACCAACAGCGTGGTCTCAATCAAGTCCTGGAGGTGGGTCCGCGTCAAGAAGTCACGCAAGAACACGAACTCGCACTGGGCCACGTCCTCAATGTTGATGGCACCCCACCGGGTCTTACGCCCGCGCACCATCTCGCCGTTGATGTTGATCTCCTTTTCCGAGCCAGCAATGGCAAAGGGAATCAACAGCTTGATGTCCTCGTTCAACTGGCGCTCCTCGTCGTACAACTCCTCCAGGTCGTAGGGGTACACGTGGAACTGGTGCTTGACAAACTCGTGCTGCAACAACTTCTTGAGCTCAGCCCGCTCCTCAAGAGTCAACAGGTCCAGCTTGGCAATCACCGGCACCACGTTGGCGATCTCGCTCAACTTCTTGAGGGCAGTGACGTCAAGCGGCAGCAACTTCTTGATGTTGGGGGGGATGAAGTACAAGATAGCGTGCACTCTGGTGTCGGGGATAAACCGCTCGCGGGTGGCGGTCAACTCCTTGCGGAGGTACTGCGAGTGCTGCTCCTTGATGTATTTGACAAGCGGTTCCCAGCACTTTTCGTTGTTGATCTGGTCGCCAAACCCGGGGGTGTCGATGACGTTGATGTGCAACTTGACGTTGTTCTCCACCAAGTTGTGCAGCAGCACCGTCACCTCGGTGGTCTTCTCGATGGGGGCCTCGCACAGCACCCGGCCGTGAGACTCGGCCAACTTCGACAGGAACAACGTGTTGACAAGGGTCAGCTTGCCGAGCCCCAGGCGGCCGACGCACATGATGTTGAACTGGAAGCCGCGCTTCAAGAGCCGGTTCTCGATCTGGGTGGTGATCGTGTCGAACCCGACATACTTTTGCGGCTGGCTGAGGTCGCTGTCGACGGCAATAGACATGTTGTTTGGGTTTGGTGGAACTTTTTTGTTTTCGCGACACGAGATAAGTTGTGGCAGGTGGGACACCGGGGCACGAAAAGGGAAAGAGGAGGGTTCGGGGGTGTAGAAGACAACCGAGGGACCCAGAGACGCTGGTGTTGGACAAAAAACCGCTAGTTTGGCCCGGCTGGCCCTTATTGACACGTCTTGAGACTACCCCTGCCTGCATATACCACGCGATTGACGAGAAAGGCCCTTTACGCAACCACCCGCCTCACATAGTCGATTGAGGGTGGGACGTGGAAATGGGTGATCTGTGGTGGGACACCAAGGGACAAAAGAGCTGTAGACACGAAATCATCG
The DNA here is from genome assembly GCA_030560525.1 of Diutina catenulata. Classification (NCBI taxonomy): domain Eukaryota; kingdom Fungi; phylum Ascomycota; class Pichiomycetes; order Serinales; family Debaryomycetaceae; genus Diutina; species Diutina catenulata. The sequence goes on from JAKTTW010000004.1 coordinate 86,502, forward strand.
AGATTGGTGGAAAAGTTCAAGAGAAGACGTCAATTGACGGCGATGGACGCGTCCTAACCGTGAGGGGTAAATTTCAGCCTGATCTCCAACCGATCTAAGCCACCCAGACGGGTTGGACAACAAGGGGATGAAATTGAACACGAATGGTGACCAGTGAAGGAGGTAAGCTCGGAACCGGTCAATAGAATAGTCGGAGAGGGTACAAATCGTCACCAAGCCTACGGTAAGCGAGCAAACACTCCGTACTAATCGTGTCCCCAATCGGATCCTTCCTCACCGGCCTTCTCGTACACCCAGGAAGGCCAGCTTCATTGTCAACACGCGACGACAATGCCTTCCTCTTGAACCACAATAGGCTTACTAGTCAACTTAAACTACCCCCCTTGTCGTTAATGCGAATCATCTACCCGTTTTTCAATGTACCCTATTACCTAAAACAGCGTGTTCTGCAATGACTCACTATGGTGCGACCGAGCCACAAGTGTGGAAAGTTGCAACCATTTGGTGCTGGTTTTGGAAAATAACCCAAACAAGATATGACTTACAACGAGATACAACGAGCCCTTCTCTAGCATAGCCTACCCTCGTTACTTTCTCGCAACTACCAACCCAGCTTCGGTCATCCCCGCTTCCTCGCTCCGAACCATGCATGGATTGCACGGCTCGCATATAAGTCTATATAAATGGCGACCTTCGCAAGGGACACAATTTTGCTATGTCGTGCCGATTCTGGGACCACGACGACCTCACCGCGTGCGGGCGCAACTGGCTCGCTAACTACCCACCCGCGGTGGTGGCAGGAGTCCTTGCAGCCCTGCTAATCATCTTTAAGTGGCGGGACTCCCGTCTGATAAAACTCGACTCCGACGCAGGGACTGCTTCTCCTGCGGCGAATCACGTCACCGAAGCTCACTACGACCTAACCCGGCTTGCAGATACCGAAGGCGATGTCGTTGAAGTAGTCCCGGGGACCGCCGACCGGCTCCGGGTTGCCACGGAGTTCGTGGGGGTGGTGCTGGCCATCGCGCTTGCGGTAATGGCCCCTACAACAGTGACAGCCGATGTTGTCCTTGGAGCAGTGCTTCTAGTGCTACTAACCCTTCGTGCGTGTAAATTAGCCTATGTATGGCCCGTCCTGGTGGCTGGGTACCTCTTGTGGTGGCCCCTGCTTTTGGTATTGGCGTATAGTGAGGTAGTGCGTGGTTCTGCTGGCTACTATGTGGCCATGACCGCCATCGTGACTGTGTTGATAGTGGTAGTAGTCACTACGGGGGTCCCTGATGCTCCCGCGAGTGTGTACGTGCCTCGCAACGGTGCCACACCTTCACCCGAGCCAATCTCTTCCCTCTATCTGATCTTCACCTATAGCTGGGTGAACCCCATGCTTGCCACTGCATCCAAACACACCCTCCGTTTACACGAGGTGTGGGGCTTGCGTGGCTACGACTACGCCTTCCCTGTGCTTTTGAAGTTTCACGAAATCCGGCGGTTTAGTTTCACACTCAAACTCTTGTACCATTTCAGAGACTTGCTCGCGGAGCAGACGGTGTGGGCTGTGATTTGTGCCGTGGTGGTTTTCGTGCCCCTGGTTCTCTTGCAGCGGGTGTTGGAGTATGTGGAAGATCCCAAGTCACGATCAGCCAGCGTTGCGTGGGTGTATATTGTTCTTATGGCCGTAGCCAAGGTGGTGACCTCGATGGCTAGTGGGCGCTCGTTGTTTATTGGCCGTCGTATGTGCATCAGAACCAAGGCGATTATCATTGGGGAAGTCTATGCTAAGGCTCTCCGGCGTAAGATGAGTGTGGCCACCGATGAAGAAGGCCAGGGTCCTGCAGACCTAGGGGCGGTGATCAATCTCATGGCGGTTGATGCGTTCACGGTGGCAGAGGTGCTGAGCTACCTCTTCCGCTTAGTCGAGCTGGCCACTATGATTGTTATCTGCGTCGCGCTTCTTTACCGCTTAATTGGATGGTCCGCATTCGTTGGTGCTTTGACCATTATAGCTTTGATCCCCGTCCAGTACTGGGCGGCGGAGTGGACCGCTCGCTTGCTGAAGAAGCTTTTGAAAGCCACCGACCAGCGGATTCAGAAGCTTAACGAGACTTTTCAGGCCATTCGGATTGTCAAGTTCTTTGCCTGGGAATCCAGGGTGTACGACGCTATCATGGAGGTGCGGGAACGTGAGTTGAAGTGGTTGCGAGTGCGTTATTTGGCTCGTGTCGCTGGTCTGGTGGTGTGGTTTGTCACACCAACCCTAGTCACGCTCACCCTGTTCTACTGCTACACGATCGTCGCTGGCAACAGGCTCACGGCACCCGTAGCTTTTGTGGCTCTCACTCTCTTCAACATTTTGCGGAACCCGTTGGAGTTTATCGCAGACATTGTTTCGGACTTGGTGCAACTGAAAGTCTCGTTGGACCGTGTGGCACGCTTTTTGGCAGAACCCGAGCTGGCCAAATACCAGCAGTTGCAAGACGACGGACTGGTTGGCTTCAGAAATGCTACATTTGCGTGGAATGCCAAGGGTGATGATTTCCGTTTACGTGACTTGGACGTCAGTTTCAAGCTTGGAGAGCTCAATGTGGTTGTTGGACCCACGGGTAGCGGCAAAACGTCTATGCTTTTAGCCCTTCTCGGTGAAATGGACTTGATTCAAGGTCTGGTGCATTTGCCGGGGTCTGCTCCTCGAGCAGAGTTGACAATTGATCCCACGACAGGGCTCACGGCTCTGGTAGCCTACTGTGCTCAGCAACCGTGGTTGCTCAACGACACTATCCGTAACAACATCTTGTTCGCTGCCCCTTATAATCCTGAGCGTTACGCTAAGGTCCTTGACGCTTGTGGCTTGACCCGTGACCTTGAGATATTTGCTGGAGGTGATGCTACTGAGATCGGTGAGAAGGGGATTGCTCTCCTGGGCGGCCAGAAGCAAAGAGTGTCTCTTGCACGCGCTGTGTACCTGAATCTGAACACTGTCTTGCTTGACGACTGCCTCTCTGCAGTTGATGCTCACACCGCCCAATGGATTTACCACCAGTGTCTTGCGGGACCGCTCATGGCAGGTCGCACTTGTGTGCTTGTGTCTCATAATGTGGCGCTTTCAGTGTCAGATGCTTCCTGGGTGGTGGCCGTGGATAATGGCCGGGTCATCGCCCAGGGTACTCCCGCACAGATGGTTGCTGAGGGCCACTTAGGCGATGATGAATTAGTACAGCTGCTGGTGGCCTCTGTGAGATCCTCTGCAACGGATTTGACGGCTAGTGTCGCCAGTAACGAGCCTCGTAAGCCGAAACAGTCCAAGCCAATCCAAACACCTGAAATCCAAAACGGTGACGATGAAGCAGGAAAGCTTGTGGAACAGGAGGCTACCGCGGAAGGCACGGTGTCTTTTGACGTGTACAAGGGGTACGCCAAGTACGTTGGCGGTTCCTTATTGTGGACAGGGTTGGTGCTGCTATTCTTGATCTCCCAGGGCTTGCTTATGCTCCAGGCATGGTGGTTGCGTGACTGGGCTAATCTGAATCCCGTGGCGGCCCTTGTGGCCCGTGCATTTGCCGCTAATACCCACGGCGTGATCTACTACATTCTGATCTACGGAGCCTTAGGTTTGCTCTACCTGGCTATGGCCACTCTTCGTGTGGCAGCCTCCTTTTTCTCAGGAATGATTGCTTCCAACCGAATGTTCACCGAGGTGTTGCAACGGGTCTTACACGCTCGGGTGCGGTTCTTTGACAAGACACCCATTGGGCGGATCATGAACCGGTTCTCCAAGGACGTGCAAATGTTGGACCAGGTGTTGTCTGGTCCCTGTGAGTTGTGGTTCATCTGCTTCGTACAGAGTGCCACCACTCTTATCTTCATTGTTGCCATTGTACCAGGCTTCTTGGTGTTTGCCATTGCCATTCTGTTCATGTACTACTTGATGGGACACTACTACTTGATGCTTTCTCGGGAGCTCAAGCGGCTTGAACTGATTACCAAGCTGCCCATCCACCAGCACTTTGGCGAGACGCTTACTGGGGTGGCCACCATTCGAGCTTACGGGGTGGCTACGAGATTCATGCAAGAGAACTTGGCCAAGATTGACACCAATAACGGCCCCTTTTGGTACTTGTGGATGGCCAACCGGTGGCTTGCTATGAGAATCGCCGTGGCGGGTGCACTTGTGACCTTGTTCACCGGTATCTTCACGATGTGGTCTGTTGGCCGACTTGACGCCGGGTTGGCGGGTATCATCATGCTGTACGCGATCAGTTTCTCTGAGCTGGTGTTCTGGATTGTCCGAGCGTCTGCCGACGTGGAGATGGGGATGAACTCGGTGGAGAGAATGCAGGAGTACTTGGAGGTGGACCAGGAGCCGCCCTACGAGCTTCCTGACCATAAGCCACCTGCCCAATGGCCGCAGGAGGGCCGGATCGACGTTCGGGACTTGTCGCTTCGCTATGCCAAGCACTTACCCCAGGTGATCAAGAACGTCTCGTTCATGGTCGAGCCTCGCCACAAGGTGGGTATCGTTGGCCGCACTGGGGCCGGCAAGCTGACTATTATCACTGCCCTCTTCCGGTTTTTGGACCCTGAGACCGGCTCTATCACCATTGATGGGGTGGACATTACGTCGATCGGTCTCCGTGACCTTCGACTGGCCCTTACCATCATCCCCCAGGACCCCACGTTGTTTACGGGGACCATTCGCTCGAACTTGGACCCGTTCAGCGAGTACCTGGACACTCAGATGTTCGAGGCGCTTCGCCGGGTCAACTTGATTGGAGCTAACGAGCTGCGCCAGGCCACTCCCGACCCCCTGGCGTCGCTTGACGAAAACATCAACAAGTTCTTGCGGTTGGACAACCCCATCACCGAGGGCGGCGGGAACTTGTCCCAGGGCGAGCGCCAGTTGGTGTCCTTGGCGCGGTCTCTTCTCAAGAACCCGAAGGTGATGCTCTTGGACGAGGCTACGTCGCTGATTGACTACAACCTGGATGCGATGATCCAGCGGACCATCCGCGAGGAGTTTGGGAACCTGACCATCTTGACGATTGCCCACCGGTTGCGAACAATCATCGACTACGACAAGATCCTAGTGTTGGACGCGGGCGAGGTTGCCGAGTACGATGACCCATGCACGTTGATCAGCAACAAGGAGTCGCAGTTCTTCCGGTTGTGCGAGAACTCCGGCGAGCTCGACTCGTTGGTCCGGTTGGCCAAGGAGGCCCACAAGGCAAAGCAAAAGTGAACAGACTAAAACATAATCATTTATAGAGTAATTGAACAGTAATTGAACTAAGCTCAGGTGGGCTCTCACATGGCAGACGCCAGAACGCCAATCCCAAACCCGCCAAGTCGGAACCACCGTTAGAACCATCGTACCTTGGGCTCACCAAGCTACCATACCTTTAGCTCACCAACCTAACCACCCTACACTGCTACACTGCTCCAATTATTCGTGCTATCTCGTCTATACATTATTTTCAGCCTAATCCATAAAGTCGTCCAAGTCGCCCTCCTCGATCGCCTTCAACAAGTCGATCTCGTCCTCGCGGTCGTCCTTCTCCAACTCCGCGTGGTGGTCGGTGTCGCTCGGGTAGCGCATCGCCTTCACCAGGTCATTGTGCAACGACAAGCAGAAGCGGATCCGCTGGTCAAACTCCTGCTGCGGCTGCTCGGTCAGGTACACGTCAAGCAACTCCTTCAGCTGCATGTACCCCTTTTCGTGGTTGATCAGCGCCTCGATAACCCCGTCGCGGATCGCCTTCAGCACAATGTACTCTGTCAGCTCCTCGGAGTCCAAGTGCAACCGGATGCAGATGTCCTTGAGCGAGATCTTGGAGTACGCCAACGAAATGATCCGGATCCCGGTCTTGATGACGTTCTGGCGCAACCGCATCACGAGCGTCAAGTTGTTCTCGCGCTGGAACGCGTCGCGGTACTCGGAAACCACCTGGTTGAACTGGGACAAGTCGCCCCGCCGCACCGCCTTCGTCACCTGCATGTACGGCTCAAAGTTGCCGGCCTGGGCCCGGAACATCTGTAACTCGGGGATGTCGCCCATCAACAACTCGATCACCACCTGCAACTTGGTGGCCGCCTGGACGAAACCCGTGGCCAAGTGAGTCTGCGGCGCCTTGCGGATGGCGGCAATCACGTACTCGTGCGCCGTCGAGTAGTCCAACTGGATGGCGTTGATCCGGGCAAGATAGAAGTAGTAGCGCGCCACCAACGCGTTGCCGGCGTTCTCAGGGAACTCGGTCTTGTCCACGAGGTTGGCAGCGGCGGCCACGTCGTGGCTCAAGAGGTAGTTGCGCAACAAGAGCGTCAAGATCAGCGCGGTGGTTTCCAGGTCGTGGCGCAAGGTGGCGGTCCGCAACCCGGTCAAGAGCTCGGGGCGTACCAGCTCGAGGTCGCCACGCAACTCGTGGGTGCGGCAGATGTAAAACCAGATCTTGGCCTGCAAAAAGTCGAGGGTGCGCTGGTTGAACACCTTCATCAATTTTATTAGCACCTCGTTAAACTGGGCAAGCGCGTCGAGCTGGTTGGTGTCCAAGAGGAAGCACTGCACCAACAAGTGCACGTACAACTCCACCTCTGCCACCACCGTGTCCTTGTCCTTCAGCGAGGCGGGGGGCGTGGCTCCTAGCGCCTGGTAGATGTAGGCACGGTCGGGATTGGCACCGTAGACGCTGGACACCGCCTGCACAAGCACGTCCCGGTGGTTGACCAACCGGCGGCGCAACTGGCCCAAGTCGCGGAACACCATCGAGATGTACCGGTTGTCGTAGTTGGCGGCGGCCTTTTGCAAGAGAACAAAGCTCAGGTCGATCTCGTCGGCCAATTGCTTGGCCTCGTCAACGGCGGGCCCGGACACGTCTTTCATTTCCACGTCGTCCCCCATGGTGTGTGCTGTGTGTGAGGGTGTGCGGGTGGACGGTGGTGGCTACCGCGATCGAAAAATAGTTTGCCACCACGCGAGCGCACTTGCAGCAAGTGAGGTGGAGGGAGTAGGGAAGGGGAATTGTGAATGGGGGTGTTGTGGATCGGGGCTGTTGGGTTGGTTGGGGATGGCTGGGGATGGCTGGGGATGGCTGGGTGTTCTTGCGTGTAGGTTGTGATAGGGTGTTGCGGGTATGTTTGGTGGTTTTGGTGTCGCCTGGTGAGGGCCACCAAAACGTGGGGAGAGATGGGGAAGATACTGGGGTTAAGCGCGATTGACTTTGGAAGGCATCTAAACAACTAATGGAGGTTTGTGGAGGTGTTTGGGTGTGTGGTTGGATCAATGCAGTTGATTAATTTTCACTATAATACTGTTACGAGTAATACTTCAGGCAGCCCTAATTCTCTCTGTATCACTCCATGGTTGCATACGTGTTCATCCACTTACCTACCAAACCCATCGTCATACTCCAATAACACCCCTCTAGTCACATTCCACACCACCGTCTAACCTCGTGTTTCAAGATCAGCACCTCGAGTATCCACATCGTTACGTAACACTACAGCCAGCCAGTGCCAAACTCCGAAACACACCCAAGGACACCAGTACACGCAACCAGGCCAATGATCTCATTAAATACAACAATAGCCCTTAACTACTCGTCACTTCCTTCAACTCTTCCTATATTCATCGCACGCTTCGTACATCTCTCGAGGCCACCCGCATTATCACTGCGCCAAGGGCTTCAATGCCAGCAATGTTGCCACGAGGGCAACCCGCAGCAACGACTACCCCCGACGACCATTGACCACGCCCAGGCACCACCACCCACCCCTACTTCGACCGCAATTGCCCCCCTATGACACTCATCCTGACTCACCCCGGACGAGTCATCGACCCGTATGCACTCCCAGCTGCAGCGATACCGGCCTACAAAAAAGACCATTTTTTCCACCCCATCCGACCCATTGCATTATGTTGAGAACACCGAGACAGGCCGCGCGCCAGGTGCTCTCGCTCGCTCGCTTCTCCCAGAGCGCCGCCCGTGTCCAGGCGCATCCGGACGCGGCGCTGGACCTGCCCACCGGCAACTATATCCTGACGATCACCAAGCCCTACACCGTCACCACCTACTCTCGCCCCAACGTGATGATCACCCACGGTAAGGGCTCGTTGCTCTACGACTTGGAGAACCGCAAATACATCGACTTCATGGCCGGGATCGCCGTCACCTGTCTTGGCCACGCCCATCCCGAGGTCACCAAGATCATCTCCGACCAGGCGGGCACGTTGATGCAGTGCCTGAACTTGTACTACAACATGCCCGCTGGCGAGTTGGCCAACAAGTTGGTCACCAAGACCCAGGCCGCAGGTGGCATGCGTGACGCCCAACGGGTGTTTTTGTGCTCGCTGGGCACCGAGGCCAACGAGGCCGCCCTCAAGTTTGCCCGCAAGTGGGCCAAGACCATCAGCGACGACAAGACGGAGATCATCACCTTTGAGAACTCGTTCCACGGACGCACCATGGGTGCGCTTTCGGTGACCCCGAACCCGAAGTACCAGGCTCCGTTTGCCCCGCTTGTGCCCGGCGTTCAGGTGGCGCGTCCCGGCGACATCGACAGCGTCAAGAAGTTGATCTCGAAGGACAAGACGTGTGCGGTGATCATCGAGCCCATCCAGGGTGAGGGCGGTGTCACGGTGATGGACCCCGACTTTTTGATCCAGTTGCGCCAGTTGTGCGACGAGCACGAGGTGTTGTTGATTTACGACGAGATCCAGTGCGGTTTGGGCCGCACGGGTAAGTTGTGGGCTCACTGCCACGTGCCCGAGGCCCACCCCGACATTTTGACCATGGCCAAGGCCCTTGGTAACGGGTTCCCCATCGGCGCTACCATGATCACCGAGCGGGTGGAGAAGGCGCTTGCGGTGGGCGACCACGGCACCACTTATGGTGGCAACGCGCTTGGCGCCAAGGTGGGGTGCTACGTGGTGGACGAGTTGCTGGAGCCCCAGTTCTTGGAACAGGTCAACTACAAGGGCGAGAAGTTCCACAAGGCGCTCACCAAGATTGCTGAGAAGTACCCTGAGCAGATCTTGGCGGTCAAGGGCCAGGGGTTGTTGGTTGGTTTGCAGTTTGCCGAGCAGGTGGACATTGGTGCCATTGTTACTAACTGCCGCGAGAACGGCTTGCTTGTGATCACCGCGGGCCAGAATGTGGTGCGGTTGGTTCCGGCGCTCAACATCCCCAACGACGTGATCGACGAGGGGATGAAGATTTTGGAAAAGGCGATTGAGCATACCCTCCTGTAATTATAGACAATAAACAAGACGAAAGGTGGGTAGGGCGAGAAGTGATGATAGAGAAAAGTCATGACAGATATAAGTGACGACTATTGTCGGTGGTTACTTCAATCGCTCTGTTGAATAGGTATTCGCTGGAAATCGGAGCAAATAGAGCCTGGTTACAAGCCACCGTCTCAACCTGGGCCACCACTTGACCCATCTACAACTTTGTATGTATCATGTGACTAGAAATCACGTGATTAAATCCAAAACCAACATAGGTTTACAGGGATTCATGTTTCCCGAAATTTTTTTCCATCTAGAGGTAGCGTCAATAGGCCTCTTTGGTTAATCAAACCCGTTTCCTAGTCTGTTTACCCACCCAGCGTGACACTGGTGGCAACCACAAAGAAAGCGAGTTATATGCACTACCGTCAACAAAGACGAGGCGAAAGCGTCCAGCGCTGATCGAGAAAACCCGGGAAATCAACCTAAAACTCGTTCAGCGGCTGTAGCTATTACCAGTAGCGGTTTTTGAGCTTGTTTGCACCATTTTTGGGGGAGCGCCAGGCACTCAGGCATTTGTTCGGTCTGAAGTTAGTCAATTGGGCTTGGGAGGACTCCAGGGTGCGTAGGGTACTTACCCCAAGGTCGCTTATATCGCTTCTTGCTTGTATTGTGTTTGGAGCTAGCGTAAACCCCATGACAGGATATGTTAGGCTTTAAATTTTGGCCCGCGTCTAAATGGTTGCAATTTCCTTAACCATTGCATCCACCACGCGGCGACCACATTTAAAATATTGGAATAAAATAAAAAGTTGTAATGGTCTATTCGAATATGTGCCTATTGCGGGTGTTGAGCTTCACCCAGGCGATTTTCAATAAGTTCTATAATCCAAGAATTGGCTACGAAGGGATTGGGAGCTGCATAGCTTCTGACGCTGGTGGTATAACCGAAAATCAAACCATTGCACATCACCTGGTGGTACTGACAGCGGTTAGCATTGTAAAACATCATTTCCCTCTAACATAAACTAGTCAGTTGCGCTGTAGACCTACTGCCTATTGACACCAGTGGATACTCTATCATCAACAAAGGACTCGAGCCTATAACCGTTCTGACACCACCCAACGACCCTTTGAACCACCTAACCCTCTTCACTTTGTTTACCATTAGTCTAAATCATTAATGTTCTAATCTTACAGTTCGGGACCAGCCCAGTAGTCTCACAAGTAGTGGTCGTCGTCGTCGGCATCGGTGCCACCCACCAGCGAGTCATCGTCCAGCCACCGGCGCTTACGCAGCAGCACCACCGCGCGCTTGTCCTGCTCCGGAGGCTTGTTCCACTTCTGGTTCAAGTGCTGGATCAACTTGTTCTTCTGCACCATCAGCTCGAGCACCGGCTGCTTCATGTAAGTCTTCTTGCCCAGCTCCAGCACGTTGGTGGTGATGAATTTAGTCAGCTCGATGTGCGTGGGCGCCGCCAACTTGCGCTTGAGAATCAGCTGCTGGATGTTGGCGGGTTTCTGCGGCGGCTTGACGCGTTTTTTGAGCGCCAGTGGCGGAAGCAAGTCGCCGTCACCGAGCAGCGGACGCCGCTCAAACTCCAGCGAGAGCAGCAACGGGCTGGTAGCATCGGTGGCCCGCCCCAAGCTGCGCCGGTGGGGCGTGTTGTCAAACAAATTGGCCTTGAGACTGAGCGGGTCGTGCTCAACAGGGCTCGCGACCCCGTGGTGGCCCGTCTGCACAGAGTGCGAGCTGGGAGCCAGAGTCACGGAGGACGAGGTGGCCAGCGGGCGTGAGCGGAAATGGGGCCGTTTCAACCGCAGCGGCGTCTCCAATTCCAGGTCGTCGTCCGAAAGAAATAGGTGGCCCGGGATGTTGATCGCTAGCGACGCCAGCAACACCGGAGTCTGCGATAGCCGCTTGTCGTCGGACTCGGGGTCAGCACCACCGCCAGCAGCAGTGCCTGGGGTCAACGAAACCAAGCTGGTGAGCGAGTTGTTGCGGGTGAGCCGCTGGTCCTCCGACACCACGGAACCCCGCGGCAGCTCCAACGACACCACCAGCAACAGCCGGTGGTTCTTGGGGGTGGGCGCCACCAGGTGGGGCACCATGACGGGGGTGCCGTTGCTCACCACCAGGGTCAGCAGCAGCAGCCGTGGCCGCACCAGCGGGCGGCAGGGAGGCACGAGAGGTGCTGGTGTCATCAAGTCGTCGGCCAACGGGTCGAAGTAGGGAGAGGCCATCTCGAGGTGGCACGGGACTGGGGACAGGGGAGCAAAGAGAATTCCTGGCTTGGTGATGGGGGCTAAGGTGGCTGCGAAGGGAGGGCCAGGGGTATCTGGTGTGTCTGACAATTTGTGATGAGATCAACACCGCGCGGTGCAGTCACTGGGTGGCCTGCACACGGGAAAAAGAAAAGCGCCAAGGCAACGTGGCGGGCGGGCGCTCGAGCCAGCGTGGGTGGGTTTGGGGGTGCGTGGGTGGTTGTGCCATTGTGGGGGCCAGGGTCCTGTGCTGCGTTTTGGCGGGTTCGCCGAACCTTAGCGAAACCCCGGTTCGAGACGCGTGACCGGGGTTGCGTCCCCTCGAAAACGTTCTTTGCAACCATCCCGCACTTGAGCTCTGGGGTCGGCATTTGGTGGTACCGAGCATGATGGAGGGAGGCGGTGCGGCTATCAGCTGTTGGTGGTGCTTCGCTGGCATGGCTAAAATGTGGAGTACTGCCCAATTGGGTAAGTCGCGTGGGCTGGGCTGAGGGGAACGAATGCTTATTCTGAAACGACTGTACCCCTGGACGGCGGTAAATACGAGGGATCGTAGCGGCATTGTTTGAGATCGATCGTCGAAGGTGGGCCCCGGGCTTGGCCCAAGGGTCTACTTGGCACCAGGGTCCTTGGTCATGCGAGGGTTGTAGTGGGCACGCGAGGGGCCGGACCACGTGAAGGGATCGGCCTAGATAACAGGCGGGAAGGGAACGCGCCCAAGCGAGTCTGACACTCACGGCGCGGGGTAGACAGCGGAGGCTAAGTAAAAGTCTGTCCGAAATGTGGGCGTATCCCTGATCGACGCGATAACGCTTATCTGGAGATAGGACGAGAAGAAGGAGAGAAGATACTACAGATGAAAAGTAGAGGCCAAAGGTAGAGACAAAGCAAGAGATAGAAGGAGGGAGAATGGAAGGTAGAGAGGAACATAGAAAGGAGGGGAGAGGGAACATTAGGGGGTTGGACCCCTGACGTCATATGGCGAACACGACTACACAATGCGATTCCAGTAGTATGCCCACGCGTGACAATAGCACCCAATTCCAGACGCGTCAAGTGAAACGCAAACCTACTACAGATCCGTTCTTCACTCGACAACTCTCCTTGTTTCACCCTGCTTCCTTTGGTCCTACTTTTCACTCCTCTCACCCACCCACCTCGCGCTACCATTCGCGGTCTCAAAATTTTTCAGATCGGAGTCTACCCTGCGAAAATGGCATACAAGAAGGTGGGGCCGCCCCCCAAGAACCTCCCGCCGTTGCCCAGGTTGAAGCTCCGTAAGCCCACTGTGGCCAAGACCACCAACCAGTGCTTCGTGCTCATGCTGAACTTGCTCAACTGCTGGGCGTCTAACGGCGAGGGCGCCGTGGCCTGCAAGGGCATCGAAGGTGAGCTCAAGGGGTGTATGGAGACGTTCAAGCCCCAACCGGAGCGGTTGCTGTCGATCAACTACCACGCGCAGCGGTTGTATCCCAAGTTGCGCGGCAACGTCAACGATTAATTGTATATAGCATGGGATAATGAATGGTACGAATTCAGAGAAAGTGTAGAAAGAGAAGAAGGTGAGAGAAGGGTGACGAGAAGGGTGACGAGAAGGGTGACGAGAAGCGAGAAGAGGAGCGAGAAGAGGAGAGAACTGTGAAGAGAAACGAGGTGAGAAACGAGGTGAGAGAGGAGGACAAGAAGAGATACGAGGTAAAAAACAAAGGAGAGATTTGGGAATGTTTCAAGTAGCTTTAAGAGAGTTTCAAAGAAGATTAGGGATTGAGGCGAGAATGAGTTGAGGAATGATTAAGACGAGAAAAGATAAACTTGATCACAGATCAGTGGAGAAAAGGAGAACTACTTTAAGTAAAGATGGAATTCGGTATGACGAAAACCACCCTAACTATCGCCCTCCATCCCAGCCACCCTACATCTCAGACTTACCAACCCATACACTTCTCTATGACGAATCACATTTAATAAATAACTATACATGCCAGCATCAATAGTCGTCCAAGTGGCGCCAGTTGCACCGCACGGTGCCCCGGCGCATCGGCCACCCGCCGCGGTCGGTGTGCTTCCACCGGTTGACCCAGTGGAGCCGTTTGAACGCCGGGTTGGGCGCCAGGTACGGGGCAAACACCCAGGCGTCACACCCGCGCGGCACCGTCACCGGCTTGAACAACGGCATCAACTTGTACTTGACGACGTTGCCAATGTTGTGCACGAGCTTCGCCATGAACTTGTCGATGGCCCGGTCGTCCAAGTACTTGATGCGGGTCAAAATGTCGATCTGCTCCTCGCAGTTGATCAAAAAGAGCTTGGCCAAGTGCCGCTTGAGCTGCCGCCGGTGCTTGACGGTGCGCATGGCCATGGCGTAGTTGGGCACCGGGTTGAACTGCTTGTCCAAGTGGCGGAACTCAAAGATGGTGTCGGTCAGCCGCAGCTGCAGCTCGCACAACCGGTACAAGTTGTGCTTGAGCTCCAGCGCCGCAAACTCGACGTGGCGGGTGGCGGGCGACCCGGCCTTGAGCACGGTGGAGATCTCGTGCACCAACAGCTTGCGCACCAACAAGATCTCGGTGTCGATGCGGGCCACCATGTCGGGGTCGAGCGCGAGCTGGCGGTACCCGTCGATGGACGCCACCAGGATCAGGTTGGGCGGGGCGTCCAACTTCTTGAGGTACAGGTTGATGCGCTCGAGCTTCAGCGTGTAGTGCTTGGTGACCTTTTTCGGGTCCACCAACACCGTGGACAGGTCGACGCTGATGAAATCGAGGTCCCGTTTGTGCACGGGAATCGTGGTGCGGAACGACTGCAAGTCCTCGATGAACTCTTGAGGATAGCACGTTTCCACCCCCAGCTTGCGCAACGGGAGCCCCAGAATCAGCCGGTCGAACCCAACAACATTGTAGGGCACGCCAAACAAGTTTTCGTGGTACAAGTACGCCCCGGGCGCCAACAGCAACAGGTCGATCTCCTTGCGGCGCAACAACTTGAATTTTTTGTCGATGCCGTTGAACTTCTGGATGAGCAACTGCACCGGGTCGTCGTACCGCGTGAGATACCGCTGGAAGTACTTGGCGTGCACGGTGTCGTCCTCGTCGAGTTTCTCGAGCGCGGCGTACACCTCGTCGATTTTCGCCATGTCGTCCGGGTTGAACAAGTCAAGCAGGTCCGGGAGATCGCGGATCATCAGCTTGCGGTCCAAGTAGTGGCCCAGCGCCAGCGAAAAGAGCTGGCGGTCCAGGTCGCAATGCAACTGGATGGCGAGATCGTCGCAGGTCATGTGGCTGACGGTGTCGTAGTAATGCGAGAGAAGCTGCTGCTGCAGGTTCTGGGAGTTGTGGGGTGCCAGCTGGGGTGGCAGATGGGGGGCGATTTCCGGTTCGTCTTCGTGGGCAATCTGGCCCTTTTGCAACAGCAACCCGAGGTCTTTTAGCAACTGTTTCAGTTTTTCGTCCTTGCGCCACGGCCGCAGTGCGTGGAACATGCGGACGGGCTGTCGTATGCCCCAGCCTCTCATTTGCTAGGGTGTCTCCTGGATGGTCTAGGATAATTTATTTCCCCATAGGAAAAAACGTGAGTAGAGCAATCACGTGCCGAATCCCGAATGCGGACTGTGGATGACGTAATCAGATACCCCATTTGTGGGGCAGGGCCACGGTGGCACGGTGAGACGTGGAGATACCGGTGCGGTTGCCCGGTGCCGGTTTCCTGTTGGTTGCTTCCCTTGGGTCTGTGCGAGTATCTCGTAGTGGCGACTTGTTGCGGGGCTACTACGATCCCGGGTCGCGGGGAATGCCCGAGGGGTGAGTCATGAGTCACCATCGGTGCTAACCCGGTAGCACGGGCGAGAGATTTGCGCAATGCCGACCGAAGACGAGTGTGTTGGCTTTCTTTTGCCACTCGGGCCACTCGGTCACTTGAAACGGTCGATCCACAGTAGCGACCGAAACAGACACAGAAGTCACAATGAAAAGAAACTTGACGTGAGAAGAGGGTAATAGAGGTAAGAGGGCAGTAGATGTGGGAGAGTATGTAGACGTGAGAGGCCACAGGGCAAGCCATTGGCTGCTTGCGAGTCTAGACCCGAGCAAGGCAGTCACAACGTACGATTCCGACTCAGCTTATTAGCATTCCAACGTCATCGCAGTCTTCCTGATCATGAATTTCTGTTGACGTTGCTGACGTTGCTGACACAGACGTCAATCTGTCAACCGGGTGTCCGTGGCAACCACCACCGATGTCTGGCTGACAACAACGTCTATTTTTCGGTTACCGGTGCCACCTCTAGTGTGGGTCTAGACTAGGTCACTAGCGCCTGCACCGAACGTTTCAGGTTGCAACAACCGCCACCCCGAGAAAAGCAACGCAAATTCCAGCCCCATCACGATCCGGTGTGTGTACAACCGATGGTACAATAGGGCGAACCGCGACTGTGGTGACAATAGGGTATGTGGGCACCAAATGGCAACCGCGTCGGTCGCCGCCTCTGTATCGGTCGCATGGTGGCACCGCCAGATCACGCCCCACACATTCCTGGTCGACACCGACGCGACCATCTGGTTGCGAGCATGTACGCCCCCCTTAATCAATGCAATATGTTTATTGTCTATGCATAAAAATCCGTCCCAAAATAAATATAACCAAGAAATGAAGCACGCGAGGCGATCCGCCTAGCGGGTGTCGTAGGTGTAGGCGCCGTTGTTCAACCGGCTCAAGAGCTGTTTGAGCTGCTGCTCCTCCTTGAGGGCAGTCATCTCCACCACCGGGTCCACTTCGTACAGCGACGTCAGCGACAACAGCGAGATCAGGTTGTTGCGGTACAACCCAGTAGGCGACCCCATAGGCAGCGACGAGGCGCTCGACACCAGCGAGCGCGGGGTGGACGCGTACAGCTGGACGGGGAACGAAGGCACCGCCCGCACCATCTGCATGCGGATCGGCGCCAAAAAGGACTCGAGCTCCTGGATGAGATCAGCGGTGGGCACCTTGAGGTCCCAGTCCAACAAGTAGTAGAGCTGGCGCTCCATCAAGTTGACGTCCTGCGCCGAAAACAACCCGTCGGTGTACTCGGCCCAGTGGCAGTTCTTGGGCAGCGAGTCGTTGTGGAACTTCGACAGCAAAATGATACAGCTCAACAAGATGCGGTGACGGGTACAGGGCAACCCCTGGGCGTTGGGGGGCAACCGCGACTTGAGCCGCTGCAAGTACACGAGGGTGGCCATCAAGGTGCCGGTGTAGATGTTGGTGTACTTGACCAACCGGGTCAAAAACGTCATCAACGACGGCAACGGGCGCCCGTCCTTCTCGTACCCCTTGGTCTCTTTGCACGGCAACACTTGCAAGGTGGCCACCACCAACTTGTGCACCATATCGCGCGACACGGGCTGGTTGAGGAACACCTGGAGGGCCTTTTGGTTGAGAGCAGACATGTTTGTGATGGTGAGACAGTGGAGCGCAGATATATATATCGATCGGACGCGTCCGATTTTAACCTTTTTGATCACCCCCTTTGTCGCCCACCCTACCTAGTTTCAGCGACGCGCCTCACATTAACAGAAAGGGGGTCGACGCACAAATTTAATTAGTCGCATCTTTTCATGCACAGCGCGCCTGGACATTGTTTAACCAAAGTCTAAAGTGGCGTTTATTTTCGCGCCAAGGGGGTGGGCGCGAGCGTGTAGCGAGACCACCACCCGCCCCAATGGCCACCGCTGGCTACCCACGGGCTAGCGCTGGGGGCCACCGACACCCGTGCTGCCGCCTGGACCCTGGTCACCCTGTTGACGCATTCCGACACTTTGTCGAGATAATTACCCCGATCGGGACGTCCTTCGCGTGCATTCCGTGTATTTTTCCCATGTCTCAAGAGGCTAAATGGCCATCACCAGGTGTAGCGACAACAAAGGGTTTTGTCGATGCTGGGTGCCGCCTAAGGGGGGTCCATCGGGATCTCCCGCCACGCGACCCGCGGGACCAATTGGCGTGGTCCGGCAATATACGCCAAGGTTGCTGGCATTAGTCTCGTATGCTACGGCAATCTTCCTCGAGGACCGACTGCGCCTGTCGCCGACGTGTCGTGAGCCAACGGGTGATATGCGTTTCGATGCTGCGGCTATATGGGGACGCATGCAGTCGACCGAAAAGGGGCTTGACGTCGAGATCTAAAAGACAAAGGGGGTACACCGCCCCGAAACCTGTGCCGACACCTGCCGGCCCCGGTTTCTGCACTCCTATTCTCTGACAGACACCTTCGGTTAATGGGCCGCGTGCATTTGCCCGAACCGGCGGTAATTTCCTGTCGGTGGTTTGATGAAAACGGCAAAAATCCCCACCGTTTGTAACCGTCGGGCAACCTAAACACCAGGGCATTGTTTGGCTAAAGCAGGGACCAATGGCACAAAACGCCGGGCGCCGCCGTCGCGACCGAATTAACAATACTGGCGCTGAAAGCGGATAAATTACTAACATGGCCATTGTACACTGCCCCACGGCTGAAGGGACACCGACCCCTGCCGCAGGCACCATTGTCGCCGCGATGGGTCTAGAGCTGGTGATGGGCGACGTCACGAGGTGGAACACAGACGTCAAGAACACAAACGACCGCGTCAGGTGTCAGACGGACATCAATGGCGTCAGGACCGCGTGATGACCTTGACAGACTCGCCGGGTGACGACTGGGAGTCAACACCGAGACCAGTGAAATACACTAAGGAATACACGAAGTCGTAGATGTACACTACGGGCTGCCAAATAGCTAACCGCAAAAGCAGCCGCAATAGCCAGCCGCAATAGCTTGATTACACTGACCTATCGTCTACAATGATTACTAAATCATAGGGTCGCTGTGGGTTAGTTTTGTCCTCAGTAAATAATAGGTGTGTTTTCTGTCATGAATTTGAGTACTCAGACTGGTGCACAGCGTTTGTATCTTCATCGGAGTCACTTACTGGTTGGTGTGGTTAACTTTTTCCATCGCATTGCAAAATTTTTTATACTGTGTGCGCGAGTTACCCGGCGCCACTCCTAGTTAGGGTAAATTAATGGGTCGCGGTGGCTAAAGCATAAATGGGAGCAGGGGTGTAATTAATAATATTTCCCCGGGATTGACCGTCCCAACGGTTGCTGAAGCATGTACTAACCCACCCCCCTACGGCAGGGTCCACCTGCGTCGACGCGTAGCCACTCGTGTCGATGGACCGTATGCAACATAGCCTTGTTCTCAGCCTCTCTCGCGCAGCCAACCATAGTAATGTCCATAACGTCGTAATTATGCTAAATATTAATGCTAGTTGCCTGTCCAGAACGTCTGCTCGGGAAGGCTTGGCGCCTCGAACGCCAAAAACGGGTCGTCCCCCTTCATCAGCGTCATCTGTGCCCATAATTTATCGATGGATGCGTCTTCGGTGAACCGGAGTTCTTCCAAATCCAGCATGTCCATCTGCAGCAGCGGTGCCGACGCCGGTTGCAGGGTCAGCAGGGTGGGGGTGCCGTCGATGCGGAGGATCTTGCGCCCGGTGGCCAAGTCCGGCGCCACCTCGTCGTCGGACTTGGAGCTGACGATGTAGGCCATCGCCGTCTCGGCCACCTTGATCAAGTCCTCCACTTCCGGGCCCGTGAACGGCTGGGTCGGCAAGGTTTTTGAGCCCACGTTCGCGTACTGGCCGGAAAATGCAGCTGCGTAGAAGTCGTCGGAGTTGGTGATGGTCAAGAGAAACTGGTGGCCCTTGGTCAACTTCCACGCCCGGTAGTACCGGTGCGACAACTTCAGCATCAGCGAGATGAGAAACCGCAGCATCTTGTCGATCAACGCCGCCAACGTGCTCAACCGCTTGTAGTGGCGGCCCAGCTCCGGGTCCTGGTCCGCTTGCGCCCGCAACCCCTGCATCTGGGCCTTGACCCGCGCCAACAACTGCCACAACCACTGGTTGCCGCGGTGGACGATGAACTGGAGCACCGGGTTCACCGAGTACTCCATGGCGTCCCCCATGCACTTTTGCGTGCCAAACAACAACCGCTGCACGTGCGGCACAAACTCGGTGGCCATCACGGCAAAGATCTTGCGCAAGTAGAAGAACGCGTGCTGCCAGTGGCCGGCCGCCTCGTAGGCAAGCACGGCGTAGAAGTAGATGTTGGTCAAAAACATCTTGAGGGTGACAAACCGCAGCAAGTCGTACACCTTGAAGAACGGGTACAAGTGGCGCTCGGAGTCGAACGGCGCCAAAAACAGCTCGATGGGCCCGATGAAGTCGCGGATCACCAGCTCCAACTGGTTGGCCCGCTCGAGCACCGCCCCCAACCGCGGCGGACAGTGGATGTCCAGCACCTGGTGGTAGAGCTCGGAAAACGGGGCAAAGAGCTTGCGGGTGCGGGCAAAGAGGTCGGGAATCGCGCGCTCGAACTCGTCGTCGGTCAGCGGCGAGTTGCCGTGCTCGTAGAACGGGGTGTACGTGTCGAACTGCCGGGTATTGATCGTCCGCGGGAGGCAGAAGTCAAACAGCGCCCGCATCTCCAAGATCACGAGCCACCACCAGATGCGGCGGCCAATGTTGCACGCCACCGGGCCGCGCGGGTAGTCGGGCCCAAACTTCAGCGGCTCGCGGTGGAGCCCGATCAGCATCGCCTTCTTGATGAGCCCCGAGTCCACGATCTGGAAGTGGTTGCCGTCGCCCTGCTCGTCGACCTCGGGCGCCCAGATCAGGTACATCCGCAACATGAACCCGAGCTGCACCACCTCAAACGTGGTGTGCCCGTCCAGGTCGAGCTGGTCGAGACACAACCGGCCCATGTCGATCACCTCCAACAGCACCGGGTTGAGGAGGAGATACCGCACGTCCTTGTTGGCCAGCGGGTCTCCCAACACGCGCTCGGCGTCGGTGGACTTGTTGGTGAAGAGCGTGAGGTACGCCATGCGGAGGATCACGAGGAGGATGCCCATGGCCAAGAAGTCGCGGCGTTTCTCCACGTTCACCAGGCCAAACTGCTCGTCCACGAGGTGCTGCGGGCCGAGAATCCGGTACAAGTCGCGGTACAACTGGTTCTCGTCCACCACCGGCACCAGCGGGTACACCTTGTCAAAAAACCGCCGCACAAGCATCCACACCGCCCGCTGCGGCGGCAAGATCTGGCGGATCTTCTCCACGAGCCGCATCTCCTTGTCCAACGTGCCCTCAAACACCGTGAGCCCGAGCTTGAGCGCGTTTTTGTTCATGTCGACCCGCTGCTGGTGGTTGGACGGCGGCGACGGCGGCTGCGGGTACCGCTCCATGTCGGTGGCGGTGTTGCTGTCGTGCACACGCATGTGGTACTCCTCCTCCGCTGGCGGTGGCAGCGCCTTCTGCTCGGGCTCGCCCTGCTGCGAGATGTGCTGCCACATCGCCGCCAACCACGGGTCCGCCTTGGTGAGCACGAACCACGTGAACGGCGCGTGGTGGATCTCGCGGCCCAGGTGGGCGAGGATGGGGTTGATGTGCGCGTAGATGTCGAGGGTGAGGTCGCCCACCCACGGGTTGATCGGGAGCGCGGCGGTGGTGGTGATGGTGGTGGTGTCCAGGCCCGGCTGGCCGAACGAGAGCAGCGGCGGCGTCTGGAGCTCCAGCAACGGCTGCGACAACGGCGCCCGCGCGGGCTGTGGTGGCTGCTCGGGAAGCAGGTCGCGCGGTGCCTGGTGCATTGAGTGGAGGGCCAGCGCGGCCAGTGCCTGTTGGCCGTAGAAGTCCGGGTACGGGCGGGCGGACTGGGTGTGGAAGAAGCTCGCGGCGCGCGAGTCGTGGTCCTTGGACGAGAGGCCCGTGCTGCCGTCGCTGGGTGGGCCCTGGGGACCCTGCGAACCTTGCGACGGTGGACCCTGAGGACCCTGCGACGCTGACAGCTGAGGACCCTGTGTCTGGTTAGGAGCCTGGCCAGGGGTGTGGTTGGGTGCCTGGTTGGTTGTGTGGCCCGGTAATTGGCCTGTTTGGCCTGGTAGCTGACCCGGTTGGCCTAACTGACCACTCTGGCCTGGTAACTGGCCACTCTGACCTGGTAACTGACCACTCTGACCCGGTAACTGACCACTCTGGCCAATTTGACCACCATGGCCTTGGCCAGGTGCCTGTCCCTGCGGGAGGAACCCCTGGTACTGCGGATACGGGCCCTTGGGACCGCTGAACCGGAGCTTTGACTCGGGCAGCGCCTGGCTGCTGCCGCTGGGACTCGGGTGGGGCGAGAGCCGGGCCTCGCTCTTTAGGAGCCCATGCTTGGTGCCGTTGGGCGGGTGGAGCGCCGGCGGAACCGGCTGGGGAAGGAGATGCGAAGGAGGATGTGGGCTGGGCGCCTGGGGTAGCGGGCCCAGGGTTGCTCGAGGCAACGGCGGTGCCAAGCTGCTGCCGGGCTGCCCGTTGGGCCGGGCAAGCGACGGTGGAGGGTTGCCCGTGGGCTGCGACGGTGCTGCGAGCACCGATGGCGCCGAGTGGTTGGCAGTGACGGGAGGGGGGCCCGGAGGAGCCTGTCCGGGGTAGAACATCAGAAACCGCTGGACCACAAACTCGCCCTGGGGCTGGGGCTGTGCGGCCACCACCGGGTCCAGCCACGTCGGGTCGGGATAGTCACACAACGGCCCCACGTTGTATTTGAGACACAGAGCACACGGTCGACCGCGGTCGCACTTAACTTTGCGGCGCTTGCAGTAGTTGCACAGCAACAGAATGCGATTGCGCTTCTTGGGAGGCTCCATGGTGGGTAGGCGCCTGGCGTCAAGCAAACTAGAGAACAGCAATCACGGACACGGCGGGTGCTCTCACGGAGACTATGGTGAAATTTACGGACCTGCGAAAAGTGCGATGTAGATTAGCGCTGCACGAGGCAACGGTGGGCGGGCCTTCCTGCATTGGCTGCGCAGCGGTTAACTGGGCGGTCGGGAGGGGAATATCTCTCGGACCGGCAATTGGGAGGGTGGTGACCTGGGGCATCGCAGGCGGGTGTCGTGTGCATTGTAGTCGCCAGCGGGTCTGGTTTGCACTTGCCACCGGTGGGTCTGCAGACGGGGTGTCTGCCTCGGTTATCGGGAACACAATTAGAGTTTGGGGGTACTGGGGAAAAACGGTGCCTGGGGAAACCAGAGGGGTTTCAGCCACTGCCGAAAACCGCGAACACGGCGTGGTAGGCGGTTACCGCCATGGTGCCACCAGATCTCGCCATTGTCCCGCCACCTCCCGAGCGATTCTTGCCGCGTGTTTCAGTTGCATGCGGCATGCATCTATTGTGATTCGCCGGAGGTGCTGGTGGTGGCATTTCCGGAAACCCTACGGCCAAGGTGGGCCACAGTGGATGCCGCCGGCGACGCACAGACGCTTCTGCGGATCTCCGCGGCAGCGGTGGTGGGCCACAGGCATTAGTAATGGCAAGTAATTACATGGTGTCGCCCGCGCATGACGTTTCTGCTCGATGCCGACCGCGCCAGCAGGTACGAGACCCGGGGTTGCACGGGCCCGGTCTACGACGGACCGCGGCAGATAAACTTCTATTTTCTGGCCGCCGATCATGGGGCGATAAGCTGTCACTGCCCTGTCAGATGACGTGAGCGCTGCTGGGCGCGATGACCGTAAGCCTCGCCAAATAGCCCCTTTGCATGGCTGCAGATGACCCATGCACACCACCGTTCCCGTGCAGGCCGGAACTCCATCACGGTTCGCCGGCAGGCAATGGAAGCGTCGACTGCCTCCAGCCGACCTCCACGAACGCGTGGAAACGGGGTGCGTGGGCCCTTAGCAGGTCGACACCGGTGGCGGTCAAGGCACCTGCGTATGCTGAGGCGGAGTGCTGCGAGTTAAGGTGGACGTACATCCGCTGTCGGGTCGCGATTGTGGCCAGATGGAGTTTACGACGGCACTGGGATCGCCGCGGCGTATGCGACTATCGCCACCAGTGCGCCCGCGTGTCTAAACCTAAAAGACTGCTTTCCGGGGCGCTGCGGTGGCGGCCCCCGGCTTAATTTAGGAATTACTACAACGAAGATCTTGGTTGCTCGAAAATAATCTAAGCCCTGAGATTTCGCGCGGAACCATTGACCAGCAGGCGATGGCGAGAACCACCAACGGGCGGGTACACACGGTGTGCGAGGTGTGGCGGGGGCAATGTGGCCACCGGGGGATGTACATACGGGGGAGGGGTTTAGAGAGCAGTTACGATCGTGGAGACGACAGGTGGACCCGACGAGCGTCTCCAAACAATGCCTGGTAATTGGATGAATCGGAAATGTAGCAACGATCGAATTAATTTCAGGTTAGTGCATGAGGGTGAGATACGTGAAATGTGGCTGTGCCGGACAACCGGTAGCCCTCAGGCGGGTTAATTATAGCTTAGGCCCAGTGACGCTTAACGCCAATTGGGTACGGTTTGTCGTGAGAGTCATTAATTTCGTATCTATGTATTAAACGCCGTGCTGTTCCATGCTGGTGTACATCTCAAATAGCTTCATGAGGTCGACGTTGGGGTTCTCCTCAAACCCCATTTCGCCCACGGTGCTGGCGGTGCTTAGGTGACCACCAGCGAGACCAGGGCCGTCCCCAGAAATGGTAATCGGGGTAAACGCGCCCTGGCTCGATTCCAAGTCGATCCCCGGATCAGGAACTGGCTGCACCACCAGCGGCAGAAACGTAGACGTGGTCAGGTTAGAGGAGTTGGTGCGGTTGGGGGGAGCCATAGGCAGCGGTTTGTCGCGCCGGAAAAGCGGCGCTGCCCTAGTCTTTGTGTTGCCCTCCTTCGCCGTCCGGAACTCTTCGCACAAGAGGCAAAAGTGCTCCATTTCGGTAGTGGTAAAGAAATCGAGCGTGTTGGTACCCAGGTGAAAAAAGCGACCATCCTCGATGCCCTTGAAGAACGCGGTGGGGTTGTCCAAGCACTGCTTGAGCACCACCAGACTCATCACGTACACCTTGTAGCTCAGGGTGTACGTCTTGGACAAGATGCGGAAGGCGCCAATAAATAATTCTTGCTCCATCAAAATCACCATAAAGAACCGGTCAATCACCTCGAGCCGCGGCGCCAACAGCGGCTCCTTGGGCAACTTGAGGGTGAGGTCCATCCGGTGGTGGAGCAACCGCACAAAGAACAGGGTGAGGAACGCGTGTGTCTTCACCATGCACCGCTCGTTGTGCGGAGTTAAGTAGTAGTCGTAGTTGCGGCCAAACACCTCCACCAGGTTGTCGAGCACGTACAGCATGATGTACACCAACTGCACCACGCTCTTCACGTATATTTTGAAGAGCCCGAGCCCGGTCTCCATCTGCAGCTGGTCGCGCTCGTGGTGGTGCTCGTAGTGGATGGCGATCATGTAGTACATGCACAGCAAGTTGGTGCGCAAGTGGATGAACACCACGTACTTGAGCACCTTGAGGAACGCTTCCTCATGCTCCGGGGTGCCAATCTCGTTGCCCCCTTGCTTCACCGTGGCCGCTTTGCAGATACTGTCCTTGAAGTAGTCCTTGCCAAAGATCTGGAAAAAAAGCTTTTCGAGGTGGTTGGTCTCCGCCAACAAGTCCACCACTTTGGGCGGCTTGCGCACGTTGTTGATCATGTTGACGATGACCCGGTAGTGGTCGCACATCTCGCGGATCGCCCGCAGCACCCGGTTTACCTCGCCCAGTTTGTCGTTGAACGTGGGCGTTTGGACGTCGCTGATGTCGAGCAGCGGCACCTGCAACGCCGTGCCCGTGTAGATCAGCACCACCGCGTCCTCCTCGATGATATACTGCCAGAGCGCCCGCCAGGTGTGAATTAAGGGTTGTGAGCGCAGGATCAGCTCGTGGGCAGTATAGAACTTGGGGTCGCGATTGAGGCCAATGCAGAGGGCGTGGCGGACAATGGTGCCAAACAATATGTTGCCGTCGACGCCTCCGAGCCCGAGACAGTCCGACGGCATCACCAGCCGGTAGAAGTGGAGCAACACCAATGCCTGCACCAACTTGAACAGCGATCGCGACGCAACATACTGGTCGGACACGCACATCTGCACCACACGCATGTACCCCTCATGGGACGTGCGTCGCATGGTGCGTATCATACTCTTTTCGTCCTCGTCATACTGGACGTGCTCGTTGTGAATGAGACTCATGTAGCCCAAGCGGATGACCAAAAGAAACACCCCCAACACCACGAGGTCGTTGTCGTTCTCAATGCACACCTCGTTGTAGCGCTCGCGACTGAAATTGGGAAACACGGTAAAAAGGTTTTCGACATCGTTCAACAACAGCTTTTCGTCCAACACGGGCACAAACGGGTGCACGTACTTGAAGTAGCGACAAAACAACATAAACAAGTTGAGCTTGTCGGGCAAGATCGCCACCACCGTCTGCAGCACCAATTGGTACACCTCGGGACGGCTGCGTCCAAACGACTGGACCTCGGCTGCAGGCAACGCACTGCTTTCGGCAGTGCGGGGTCGGGTGGAGGGTGACAGTTTGGCCAGCTGGGGCGGTTTTGGCGGCGGTCCCGAGCCTGCGGGCGGGTCGCCGTCGCTCTCGTCGTCGTCGGCGGGCGGCTCGGGCTCCTCTTTGGCAATTCGCGTGATTACGAGCTCTTGCAACTCGTCCTCCTCCGGCTGAGGCAGTTTTTCGGGGCCTGTGGGCAGGTCGTAACGCGCACGTTTACGACCACCGGGCAGGTAGGCCTCGGAGAAGCCGGTGACGCTCAGCTGGGCCAGCTGCGGGTTCTTGCGTTTCAGGCGCGCCGGCTGCGGCTTCATGTACTTGTTAAGTTCGCCCGCCTTGAACAAATGGAGGGTGTAATTGCGGAGCACCTTGAGAAATGGGTCGCTTTTGGTGAGCCCAATGTACAGGAGCATTCCCTGGTGAGCCCACCACGGCCCCTCGGTGTTGAGCGAATATGACGCGTGGGAAAACACCGAGATCTCGTCGTCGGTGCTCACCAGGAGGTTGGTGGTGGGCCCGAGGGGGATGGTGACGTGCCCGGGTCGCGAGCCCGGGGCCTGCGGCGCTGGGAGCTGGGTAGGGCTCATGCTAAACATATGGAGGTCGGTAGTGGGGGTGGCCACGCCCCTAGTGTACTCGGAGTTTGCCAGCGGCAGCAGCAGCACCGGGAGTGGTAACAGCGCGGGGAACTCGCGTTTGATCCCCGTGGGGGGGAGCGGTCGCTGGGTGGGCTGCGGTAAAGGAGGGGCGATGTGCAGCGGGCGGCGCTGCGGGGCCTGCTGGGGCGGCAGCATCGGGTGGAGGAATTCGCGCGGCAGGGCCTCCAGCGGCGGCGAGTGGAGCGGGAGGCTGTTGTCGGAGGTGAAGCTTTGATACGAGAGGGGCTGCACCTGGGGTAACGGCGGCGGGGGCAGACCGTTGGCGTCCAACGGCTGCACATAGTGAACGTGGTTGGGCAAAGGGTCCTTCGTTTCGGTTTCGTAGTAGCATAGATGGCTGATCAGCTTCTTTTTACACAGACCACAGATGGGTTTGACCCGGTCACATTTGCTTTTGCGCTTTCGACACACCAGACACAGTGCCGGGACGCGGTTGCGCTTCTTGTATGGCAACTCCATCTGAGGAGCAAGGGTTAGGTGTGGTGGAGGTGAGGGAGAAGGTGTGGTTGGTCAATGAAGGTGGTGGGTCAGTGATTATTTTGCTGTGAATATGCTTCAGTTTTCACCTGATTCTCTCCCCCACTATTGAGGATTTCATCATGTGATAATCTCCTCAAACCTTAAAAAATTATTTTTGTGCATTACGAAGCACCCGACGTCACCCCTGAAGGCCCCGAACCCGTCATTGGTGAAACGGACCGAGGAGAGAAGCGCGGGAGTTGCGGCGGAGGTGGAGGGTGTCTTGATTCCGGGGTTTTGCGGCGACCTTGATCGGTTTTTCCCGGGTTCACTTGCCTCCCCACCAAAACCGTTACTCCTCAGTAGCGGCCGTTGACTATTCGAAAAAGCAATTTCGATGCACGCTCCCGTGCCTGTGAAAAAGTAAATCTGGGGTCGAACAAATTGCGAACTCGCAACTTTCTCCGTCTTACCCCGGACTGGCGGGTGTCATCTTGCCCCACGGGGCAACCCATTAGTAGGCATTACCGTGGCTTTCCTGGCCAATTGGCTCGTGTCTGTCGCACCCTCCTAAGCCAATTGTCAAAATCGACAATCGTCAGCGCAAAACCAGCACGCCACATGCGAAGACAGCATCTATCGCGGTATGAAACGACGATGAACCGTTGGAATGCCTGCGAAATACCCCCTCGCCTGCACCCGGGTTAAAGTTGTACAGGACACCGGTTTGTGGGGTAACGCAAATTCCCAACGCATGTAGCTCAACTCCGAAAGCAGCGAGTGGCTCGTGCCTACGGAGCCCTTCCGTTCGTGTCTGCATTCTTCCATAATACATTCTGACGTACTATTGTCTCGAGCACGACCTGGCGCCGTTTACCGAGACGCAAGTGCTTTGAATGGACTCCTACGTAGCGAACGCGTATTCCTCGCATTTTCCAAGGTACCGGTGGGCATGGAAAACCCCTTTGGCCAAATCAAGGCGTTGGCATTGTGCAATCTTTTAGGCTAATTAGTGACTTCAAACCAACACTAATGGTTCGCACGCGTATAGCATGTGGGAATCGCGCACGAACATGTGCTCGCCTCGACCAGCCGTGCCAAGATGCAAGCGAAGTCCCTAATTTAAGTCATTGAATTACACTTTTTCGAAGCATGTCCCGGCCCCGTGTACCTTATTTTGGGGGCATCGGTTAGGCATCGGGCTGGATCAAGCTATATTTGGCAGCTGACGCGGATCGTACCTTTGTTCGTTGATAAAAGCTTGGCTGGCCATTTACGTCAACCATGTGAAAGGCCAGCGCCAGGATTTGCAGCCCACTCGTCAGACCATATTTGGGCGATCCTGGAATCGAACATTGCTCATGAGGTAGGTGTAATCGACCAATCGTAAGTTAAACCCCACTCGGGAATACAATGTGTGCAGCCCAGTTTGCACACCCCTAGTGGCAATCCTAGTGGTCGTGGGAGGGATAATGATAGCCTGGTGCGTAGTATCTCCAACGCAAGCTATGGCGGTCTGGTTGCGGTTTCTTTTTGTCGCCAAGAGGAAGGTAGAGTAGGCTAAGATATAAAGGGGTTGGATGGCAAGGCCGCAATCCAATCTTACTTCTGGTAATGTTGGGCTTTGGGCACTCACCTTCCATTCGTCTGCCAAATCGGGCACGCTGGCGTCGTCGGCTCTTCAAGCGACTGAGACCGGAGCCAGCATTCGAGAATAGCTTGAATTCAGCCAATGGGTTGTTGCTTGAAGTCGAAGATAGATCGTTAGCCAAACCTGCTAAGCTTGATCTGGAAACGCCAATCTCGGTGGGAAGGATCAGTGATGGAGACCCATTTCCTGACGGGAGCGAGGCACTCTGGGACACAGCAACGGTGAATTCGCACATCCAAGCGGAGTACCCGCCAGCCCCTCCCGACTGTCCCGCGTGCTCCTATACCTATGCCAGGGATGGGTCACCACGATTAAATATACCTTGCTACTTTCATGATGTATCCATGAATTTCTAAACCTCTTTAACGACAAATGTGGCCCTAAGCTACTGAAAACATATCAGCAATCGGACGACTTCACAAGTTTTTTACAACTCCAATGTACTCCGTACTTTCCTAACAAAGACGCCCAAATGTGGCCTTACCTAATCTATCAAACAAACGAAATACCTATCCGTGACAATCCAACCCATACCCAAAATAATCAAACAACGGAGCGCCTCAGCATAATTGAACCATGACCTAAGTTACAGCTCGCTGAGATCAGTAATGTAACTAGCCGCATAAGTCTCCACCTTTGTTTTGCGTGGCGTGAACATGCGCTTTACTCTGGTCCACCACCTAGAGGGTTCACGCGGCGAAGGTAAAGCTGGACGGCCCATCACCACGTCAAAATCCATAGACATGGCTTTGTGCATCAGATGGCGCAAGCCCTCCTCAAACAAAGTAGAGCTAGCCTCGCTGTCCATGCAAAATTCTGCGAAGTTATCGATGGAGATGGCTCCTTTGGGTTGCCAGTACATAAAGAGACAGTGCTTTGGATTGCTTGTTATATATATTACAGGCTCAACCCATGTTGGTTGTTTACTAGCCTCATCCCACCCATCTTGGCCAAATGTGCATTATGCATTATGCAAGTTCCGATCGCGTAGGACCGCTTATGTCTGGCCTAAATCACAATGCAACTAAGTGTGATCAAGGGGTAACGACATGGGATGAGATCGTAAAGAGAACCAGTAGGATACGTGAGGATTGAACTACTAAGTAGTTTCTTCGTTACTCCGTTCAAAAACTTAGCCGAAAGAAAACCGACTTGGTGCAAGGAGGGTACAGACGTAAACAGTGGGTGTAAACAGTGGGTGTAAACCATAAACACAGCATGTCAAGGGGCTTCCAAGGTCTAGACCATTTTTGTCTGCATGGTCCCTTTGGACCCTCTCGTCTAATTGCGAGCTACAGCTCCCTGATGGCCAAACCTAGAACTGGTGTCGATAGCTCCCCCCTGTGTTCCGATTGTGATCATTACCAATGCTACATCAAAGCCAAAGTGATTGTATCCATTCAGTTGTATTATGTAATGGAAGAGGTTCGAGCTTTCGATCCCAAATGGACCGGTTGCGCTCAAGTCTCCTTTAGCCGTTGACATACCCCGCTCGCGGGCTTTCTCGGCTAATTGGCCCCAGGGACCTCATGTTATGCAAATCATTTCTCCTCACGGTCACGGTCGTCGCCACCCTTGCGTCTCCGGGCTTTGCGTTCATTCAACTCCTTTGTTTGACGAATCGCCTCCGTAAGCGCCTTGTCTACGTGCACATGCAACGCATCCAACACGTCCTTCGGTGGCAGCGGGTCCTTGGGGAGCTTCTTCTGGAGCACCGCCTCAATGCGCAAGTACATCTCCAAGTCGTACTGGGTGACAAGCGAAATCAGCTTACCAGAACGGCCCGCTCTCGCGGTACGTCCCACCCGGTGGATGTAGGACTTCAGATCAGTAGGAATGTCAAAGTTGATAACGAGGTCCACCGAGGGGATATCGAGACCACGGGCAGCGACATCGGTGGCGATCAAGATGTTCAGCACCCCCAGCTTGAACTTGTTGAGCGAACCCAACCGCTGGGCCTGCGACAACAGACCATGCAAAGGCACCGCCAGGAACCCCAAAATAGTAAGAAGGAGCGCAGTGCGTTGTACATGAGCACAGGTACGCGCAAAGACAATGGTCAACTTGCCCATGTTGGCGTTGAGAACATGCACCAAGAACGTCAGCTTGAACCCGTCAGACACCAACATCATCAGCTGTTGCAAGTTGTCAGCCGTTTGGTACTTGGACAGCACCGCCACCCTCACGGGGTTGTGCAACAGGGCCCGTTGCAACTTTTCAATCTTGTTGGTCATGGTCGCGGAGAAGAGGTAGGTGGTACGGGTGCGAGGAATCACCTTAAGAATCTTGTCGAGCGCGGGACCAAAGTCCATATCCAACAACCGGTCAGCCTCGTCCATAACTAAAAACTTGAGCTTCCGCAACAGGAACCCCTTAGTGTTCTCCAAGTGGTCCATGATACGACCAGGGGTAGCGACAATGACGTGGGGCTTACGCATCAACTCACGCGCTTGGTCCATCATGTCCATACCACCCACCACACACACCGTGCGAACACCCATCAGCGAGCCAAGGTTGTCAAAGGTCTCCTTGATCTGGTAGGCCAACTCACGGGTGGGGGCAAGCACCAACGAGTAGTAGGGCTGCTTGTCATCCCACAACGCCTGCAAAATCGGAATAGCGAACGCAGCGGTTTTTCCCGAACCGGTAACCGCCAACCCAATGACGTCTTTGCCAGCCAACGCGTGAGGGATGGCTTCGGCCTGAATCGGGGTCGGTTTGGTGAACTTCATGTTCTGGATCAGCTCCACCAACTCGGGAACGAGTTGCAATTGGCTGAACAGGGTGAACTGCAGGGGCAGCTCGATCACCTTATCGGAGTCATCCTCCTCCTCTTCCTTGACGGGTTCAGCGGTCGTCGCAGCCTTGGAAGCGGCCTTACGCTTGATCTTCTCCACAAGAGCCCGAGTAGAGTCGTTGCTCTTCAGCGACTTCTTTGTTTTACCAACCACAGCCATCGCGTCTCGTATGCCTTATGATCTGCTTAGTGATAACATTTCGCGATGGGCTGGTAGCGCCTGCAGGAAGCACGAGAAGTTTTGGCGAGAGTGGGTAAAACGGTGAAGATTAAAAAGGCATTCTGAGTCGATGCGTTTATTTTATTACTGGTATCTCTTGTGGTTTGAGTAGTGTCATTCATTTTTTGGAGTTGGCTTCCATTGTTTGTAGCCAGTTCAAGAACTCCTACCCAAAATGTACTCTGTACAACCTGACCGAAAAGACCACCTACCCGGCGGTTGTAGCCGAAAGCATAGCGGGTGTAATTGTCTGTCTAGAAAAACATTCCTTCATTAATCCGTTTCTCAATTTATTCCCATCTCCTACCCTTTGCTCCCGCACTGGACCTCATCGCGGTCGCATCTGCAGAACATTTCACCACTCAAGCTCAACCAACTATAATCATAATATGGCGAAGCGGAGAGTGAAAAAGAGAACCCACCGCAAGGTGCCGGAGGAGGAGTTGGCCAAGATCCCCCGGCTGATGGTGTTACACTTGGGAACATCCCTCCACAACCACACCCTCGGCCAGTTGGTGAAGGACTTCCGGATGGTGATGCAGCCCCATACCGCCATCAAGCTCCGCGAGCGCAAACTGAATAAGCTCAAGGACTTTGTGGTGATGGCTGGTCCCTTGGGAGTCACCGACTTGTTTGTGTTCAACCAGAGCGAAGAGACGGGTCTGATTTCGTTGCGGATGGCCAAGATGCCCCGGGGGCCCACGTTGCAGTTCCGCGTCAACACCTACCTGTTGATTAAGGACGTTGCTCGCATTTTACGCCGGCCAAAGCTGGTCGGAGACGACCTGGCCGAGTTTCACTCTCCTCCCCTTTTGGTGTTGAACGGGTTCGGCAACAATGTGAAGGAGATGCCTGAGCACGAAAAATTGATGGTGACGGTGTTCCAGAACATGTTCCCCCCAATTCAGCCCCAGCTGACCACGGTGTCGTCGATCAAGCGGGTGCTTATGATCAACAAGGACCAGGACGGCTCGTTGGACTTGCGTCACTACGCCATCGACACCAAGTTGGTGGAGGAGCTGCGAAACATCAAAAAGTTGATCAATGCCAAGCGCTTGGGCAAGAAGATGCCCAACATGCTGAAAAACATGGACATCTCTGACCTTGTGCTCGATCCGTACTCAGTGGGTGGGGTCACCCTGGACCTGGAGGTCGAGGACGACGCCATTGTCGAGGTGGCCAAGCCCGAAGAAGCCCCCGTGCGTGAGTCGGTGCCCCAGGTCTCCACCACCAAGAAGCGTGCGATCAAGTTGATCGAGTTGGGGCCCCGTCTCAACATGCTGTTGATGAAGATCGAGGAGGGGATGGGCGAGGGTAAGACCATGTACCACTCGTCGATCACCAAGCTGGAGCTCGAGCAGCAGGCGTTGGAGAAGAAGCACCAGAAGCGCAAGCAGTTGCGCGACCAGCGTCGGGCCGAGCAGAAGCGCAACGTCGAGGAGAAGTTGCGCAAGAAACAGGAGAAGAAGGAACGCCGCGAGTGGCGCAAGAAGCAGTTGGAGGAGGGCAATGCCGTCGACCCCGTCAGCGACGACGACGAGTCCTCGGACGAGGACGAGGTCCAGATCAACCCCGAGGACTACGAGAACGACTCGGATCTCTACAGCGACGTTGGCGAGGATTAAATAGCATAATAGACACGAATTTGGGAAATTGTTTATAGAGGGTGGTTGTTTTGGTGTTGGATTAATCTATAAGTACCTATTGTTTGTCCACCTTCTCCACGAGCGCCACCATTTGCGCTTGGAGGTTGGCTAGGGTGATGGCGTGTTCCACGGCTCTCGTGAACTCAGACTGGGCACGGGTGAGCTCAGGAGGCACCAATACGCCAAACTGAGCCAACGGTGACCTTTTCTTGACGCTAGTCGGTTCTGTCTTGGTCTTGGTGTGGCGCTGTCGGAGAGCCAGCTCCTCTTGCCCCTCGGGTTCACCCGAGTCTTCCAACCGGAAACCGTCCTTGCCAATGTCAACGGTGGTCTGCGCCAGGTACGGCCGCATGTCGTAGGAGTCCACTCCATACTTTTTCGAGAGCCCACTGTAGTTGGCTCTGCTGACGTTGAGGTGGCCATCAAGCCATTCCTTTCGTGCTTCGAGCTGAAGATTGGCGTACTCGTCCGCTAGCGAGAGTAGCTGGGCCACGGCTAGGTCGTCTTCGTTGAGCAGGTCGTCCTTGGCCAGGGTGGTGTTGGCTGGAGGCATGGCTGTTATCACGCATAAGCCGCGCGAAAATGGCTTAAGCCAGGTGGTGGAGACAACCACCACGACTACTAAACTCAATTAATGCTTCTATAGTGCTAATGCTAAACGAGCTTTGACATCGTCATCTCGTACATGCTGAAGAACATCATGTTTACAATGAACGTGCGAGCCATCGAGATGCCAAGGCCCCGGAACATGTCGCGGTTGTAGGCCAATTTGCCCGGGTTGATCGGTTTGGGCGGCAATCCCTGGCGGCGCCGGAAAATGTTGTTGACCCTACCCTTCTGGTACCGCTGTTTCATGGTGTCGATGGGGTAGATGAAGAGCCAACCAAATACACCCGAGAGACCCCCAGCCAAGAGCACCAGCACAGGTGTCAGCTGCAGGGGCGATCCAGTAATGAGTCGGTTAACGATGGACTTGCCCAGTTCGTAGGTCGAAAAGTACACCCCAGAGCCAATGGCATCACGAGCAGCGTGGTACTTGAGACCCAGATACAAGCCTGAGGGGCCGTCGTACTTGACGATAAGCCGCACCATCGACAGCAACAGCGGGGGAGCAAGCGGGGCCTTGTAGGGAACCGACTTGCCCGTTTTAAGCGCCTCGCCAAACGAGTTGAGCGAGCTCTTGATGACAAGCTCCTCGAGCTGCATCACTACCTTCAAGTACTCAAACGGACACGAGATGAAAGTGGTGGAGAAACCCGCGGTGGCACCCAGAAGAAAGCAGACGGGCACGTTGGCGATGTACGGGTACTTCTCGCTGAACTCGGGCCCGATGACTCGGGAAACTCCGCGTGCCACCGCCGGCTTACAGTTGGAGAAAATCCCCACATTTAAAGTGCGAACCAAACTAGTCAGCAATAACGGGGACAAAATGCCCCGATAAAAGCCCCGGATGCCGTCAGCGCGATAAGTGCTGCGGATACAGTCGCCGTAGCCCGTGAAACTGCGGTAGGCCTGCATCTTGACCTTGACGGTATCCATTGGGAACCCAACAAATGTTTGGACAATGCTGGCGCTGTAGGCAAGAATCGTGCTCCGATAGGGCTTTAGTCGCTCCGGAAACACGTCGTAGGCCTTGTCGTGGTCGACAGGACCGGTGATAGCGGGGATAGCCATTTTTGTGCGCACTAAACTCAATTAAGCGAACCGATGGGACTATACTGGTATCGATCAGTGGACAACCCTGGCTAAATTTTTCAGTCGGTTGCCAGCGGGGTGGTTGCTGGGAGTGGGTTTGTCAACTGAAGATGGAGGGTTGTCCGGTCGTTCGAACAGTTAGCAGCGAGGATGGACGGGCGGATACCGATTAGGATTGCGGTTCGCTTGCGATGCCCACGATGGTGATTAGAGTTGAGAGCTTTTTGATTGGGACAGTGCTCATTAACCAGGCCGGCGCGACTCATAGAGACTCATTGATGCGCGCCTGGGCTCGTAATACGTGACTCAGAGACTCCGGGCGAAGAAACACCGGTGTAGGGGCAGTAGTGGGTTCTGAAGGGTGTCTTTGTACAAGGGTTACCCTAGTTGGAGGTATGGTTATGTGTAACCACGTTTTCTAGCTATTTGGCAGTGGGACACCTAATGGTCTGCTACCTAACCTGAGATAACCAATACCGAGACGTTGAGTCTTCTTGCCAGACGCATCCTCACACCACTCATTGACACGGCAAAAGCCCACCCCACACCATCCGCCTATGCTTCGTACCTCTGGCTCTACTCTATGCTCTTACTTCGTATGTTGATTGTCTCCAGACCCTATAATATGTACAAGTAGGTTAGTAGCCTCTTCTCTTGGCATCGCGCACCTGATCCATCAATTCCTTGAACCCGTCACTGAATCTCCGTCTCCACCACTCACGACGCTTCTGCTTCGCCAACTTGGCGGGACGAGTGAACCGCGCCTGCTGTTTCTTCAAGTAACGGATTTTGTTCTCGCCACCGATCCGGTTCAACTTCTGGATCGCCTCCCCAAGGTTGTTTTTGCGCACCTCAGTGCACCGACCCGCCATCGGCAGTTGCACGTTGATCAGGTTGGCGGTGTCCTTGGGGGACATGGTGTGGGCGGCAAACGAGAACATCTTGCCGTTGCGGTTGAACTCCCCGGCCTCAGCGTCACCGCTGGTGGTCTGGATCGTCAGGTTCAACAAGGAAAGCACATCGTTCAGCGACGGGGTCTCGGGCTTGGAGTTGTTGGGGGTGGGGGCGCCCTCGGAGGGCTTTAATTGGTTAAACGACGAGTTGAAGCGCACGGCGTGGTTCCACACAAATGCCCGCGGCTGGACCGCGGTTCGCAACACTCCTCTGAACATCATGTGGGCGGGGAAGCTACCGTGGGTACACTGGTCCTACAATTTTTCACTCTTCGAAAAGGTGCATGCTGCACGAAGGTCGTGCGACTAAGGAAGTGTCAGAAGATGTCAAAAAGAGAATAGTAGAACAAAAACGGTAGGTGCTGGCATGTGCTTTGTTAAGGTTCTGTATCTGTCTTCTTTGGGACCCAAGTTCGAAAAAGTCATCTTTTCCAATATCTGTAAATATTTCCGCAAAATAGGACAATTGAGGGTTCCAGGTTGCAAAAGCTGATTAGTTGCAAGGGGTAACGACAGCATGGCTCTGAAAGTGCGTTCCCTGTTTGGGTGTTTCAGGTAGATCCCCAGGATCAGCAACCGTAGCTTAACGCACCCCTGAGGTTCACGTAGGATTAGTTAGGGTGACGAGAACTACTAAAAACCTCACTACGATTTCTGAACTCCTGACTTCCTAACATTTACTGTGCTCCTCACTACTAATTGACGGTGTCAGAACGCACAGGTGCGAGACATTGTGGGGTTATCGACCGCCCCCGTAGTTATACGAGTAGGTGACAAAAGTAACCAAAGATGAATAGCTGTCACTTTGACGGGATCCTACATCCGAGGAGCACAGCAAATGCCCCCTTCGCATTGGTTACATCATACGATACTATTGTTTCATGTGGACTAACGGAATGCCTAATCTGTTACCCTGCCACACTGAATAGCAACCAGGATGTATCGGGGTAACCCCCGAGGCCCGCATACGCCTCGCAAGAGATTAACCTTCAACCCAATCCAGAGTACGAATGGAGCAAGCTAGCCAGCCAAAGCAACTGTCCGCGGATCCCGCTAACGCGACCGTGATCCAAATAGATCTGCCGCCGCAGGTGACACGAGCGGTTGCGCCGGTTGGAGAATAGCATAAAGAAGCACGCCACGTATTTGCGGTGACCATCTCACTTGCGTTGGCCACATAAATGAAACCTTATTTTGTTTAGCTGCCACAACTCTCTCGCTGGAAAGACCTGCTAAAGGATCACCGTGAACCGCGTCAGAAAATATCGGTCAAGGGGTCAATACCGGTTAATGGCGAACAAAGGCGCGCCGGAGACCACCCACGTGGAGGACTATAACTAATGCTGGCTCCAACCTCTACGTGTCCTCAGCCGGTGCTCCGCCAGGCTACCCCTTTTTCCCCAGAGTTCGCACTGCTGTCGTCAGCTTCGCCTGGGCCTATCCGAGCAAGATTGCGCGGCTCGTGACCAATGCGTCTTGCCAGTAAAAACAACCATTTGGCTCAATAAACCGTTATTAATCACTAAGATCCCGTACCCAACCGGGCCAGATCTCCTAGCACCATCCTCCATCCCAATTGACTGGCCCAGCCAACCCCGACTCAGCATAGTGTGACCATTACATCTGATAATACTCCACGTTAAGTCTAACAGCCCCTCTTGCCACTGCCAACCCCCCCAGGTTAAGCCGCGTTGGTATCACAATTTAATCCCGACCACCCAAACACGTGTACTTTACCCGACCCAGCGCCCACGCCCACCCCCTTGCACCACTCCCCGCGTTCGTGCTACGTTTATACCCAATAATTCACCATGTACACGGCCAACATCGTATCCACCGTTCTCTTCGAGCTGGCGGTGCTGGTATTTTGCATTCCACCACACCCTCCATACATTTTTGACACCAATATATGGAACGGACTTCTTCGTTTTGTTGAACAAGAGGTGATCGACGACCACCCGGAGGGGTCCGAGGGCAGCTCTTCAGGCTCCAACGCCGGACAGAAGACACCCTACCAGGGGCTCAGAGCGAAGCTCGAGCTTGTAAACATCATTCAAACGGAGAATGGACCCGAAGAGAAGCCTTTTGGCGAGGTTTGGTACAACCCCGCCGGTAAGAGCATTATCGCCAATGACGGAGGCGACACCATCGAACACATCACCGCGCGCGACTACAAGGTGTTGGTTCAGCTCCCCAACACCGGGTACTACGTGCTGGAGGTTGGTGTCGACCGACTCGAGCCACCGGTTCAAGTTGGACTTGGTCTTCGTTTCCACTCCCGAGAGGCAGGTGCCAATTTCTGGGAATGGCTCCACATCTATCGCAACCGGTTCAATTACTACGCTGAACAGATCCAATTTGACTCCACCATGGACGATTTGAGCGACGACTTTGGTGAGTTTGCCACTTTTGGCGGTGCTTGATGTATTACGGTTGCCAAGTGCCACGAGCTGTCTGACAGATTCATGGCCTTAACAAACGAACAGCCGATCTGGAATGGCTGTCCGATCGTCGTGCCTAATTGGAATTGAAAGGATCGGCATTGACGACTCCCGGCACTATTCAGATTAGCGTTAGCCGCACCCGATTGCATGAGTCACCAGCACACTCTGCTCTACTTCTGATGCTCGCTCCACGCCCTCTACGTGTAAGCCTTAGTTTGTACTAGCGCGTGGTATGGTTTACACGAAGTTTTTAATGAGACATAAGTGCCGAACAGAACAATAGTTTGCTTAGCAGTAGGGGAAATACATTCAATCATCCATTAATTGCCCAAACACCATCGTAGCGTATACGCTCCTGCGGCTTAAAGCTGCTACGCTAGTAACTTACACTTCCCGATTCGTATTCGCACGCGCGAGGCAATCACCGGGACCACTTGCGCCATGTGCGAGCACCACCAGACTCGGGCCCCAGCTGGCGGGCACTGGTTATACCAACTCTTCTCCACCGATAAATCTATCTGTATCACGGCTAATGCCAGCCTTGCCCCCACCACGGTGGAGTTTACTCAAACACGTGACTTAGGGCTCTCCACCCTAAGCGCGAAACCCAAGGGCTCATCCTACACACAAGCCCCAGGCTCGCCCGCAGGAGCGCGCGGGCCTTACACACCAACAAAATTTTTCACGAGACCAGTCCTCATTGCCCTATTAACATGTCTGACACTGAAGAACAGCCCGTTGTGCAGCAGCAAGAGCTCGAGTTGGTGGACCTTGCCACCACCATCCCCGCTGAGATCCAGGCCGGTGCCCAGGAGGTGAAGCTCTTCAACAAGTGGTCGTTTGAGGGCGTCGAGATCAAGGACGAGTCCTTGGTTGAGTACATCCAGATCCAGAAGCCCATCTTCGTCTCGCACACCGCTGGCCGTTACGCTGCCAAGAGATTCAGAAAGGCCCAGTGCCCCATCGTCGAGAGACTCACCAACTCTTTGATGATGAACGGCCGCAACAACGGTAAGAAGTTGAAGGCTGTCAGAATCGTCAAGCACGCTTTCGAGATCATCCACGTTTTGACCGAGCAGAACCCCATCCAGGTCTTGACCGACGCCATTGTCAACTCTGGTGCCCGTGAAGACTCCACCAGAATCGGTTCTTCTGGTACCGTCCGTAGACAGGCTGTCGATGTCTCTCCTTTGCGCAGAGTCAACCAGGCCATTGCCCTTTTGACCATCGGTTCTCGTGAGGCTTCCTTCAGAAACATCAAGACCATTGCTGAGTGTCTTGCTGAGGAGTTGATCAACGCCGCCAAGGGTTCTTCTACCTCTTACGCCATCAAGAAGAAGGATGAGTTGGAGAGAGTTGCCAAGTCCAACCGTTAAGGAGGCTAGCTCTTTTTGTATAATAAATAACACATGTAATCTGATTGGATTAGGGAGTGATTTAGTGTACTTTGGTTGAAGACAAAGCAGGTGTTAAGAACTAACTTGCCTTGGATCACTGGTGCGTAACTGGGCCATCGGTGACTAAAGCACCATTAGAATTTACTATGGAGAACACACACTTTCATCAGATACTACAACTACCTTCATCTGCTTGCAATGACAATGAAGACGATCTATACGTACGTCTCGTCACATACTCCGACCATCTACGCAGACCACATCAATTTTCATGGCAAACACGTTCATCATCACACACACGACTATCATTCTACTTTCTGACCGTTGTCGATCTACACTAACCACACTACTTTTCTATGAAAACACCTAATTCTTTTCAAATCCACGTTTCCATCAAATTTACACACTTTCCATCAAATGCGCTTTCCACCAAATACGTCGTTTCCATCCCCACTCTCGCAAAATACTACATCTCCATTAAACTCCACTATCTATGACTATTACCGCTTCTTCTTGAGGTTCACGTTCACGTTGAACCCGTAGTACCCGAGATGGTCCCACACCAGCTGCTCCACCTTGCGCGGAAGCTTCCGCCCGTACAAGCACTGGTCGATGAGCCACATCCCCACCAAAAACTCGGCCTTGGAAAGCGTGCCGTCGTGCCGCTGGTCCACCAACAGCCAGATCTGCTCGAGCGTCTGGTCAGGCAACCGCAGCCGCTCCCAGATGCGCTTCACCACCGGCGCCGCCATCAACTGGCCCACCTCGGCGTGGAAAACGCCGTGGTAGTCCTGCCGCTGGTCGCACTCCAGCAGCGCGCCCTTGGCCGCCATCAACAGCGGATTGGACCCGGTGTCGCTGTTGCTGGGCGACTCGGCGGTGGCGTCGTCGTCGTAGCACACCCCGGCAAGCCGGGTGACGATAGCACCAATGTACAGCCCGCGGTTGCTCACCCACACCCCCTCGTACCGCTTGCGCTCCGCCTCCAGCAAGTAGTTGAGCTCGGTGTGGTTTTTCCACGGCTTGTTCTCGTTGAACAAGTTCTTCTTGTCCGAGCGCTTGGTCTTGCGCATGGTGGTTTTGAACGCCACCTGCGGCTGGGCCGGCTGCTGGTGGGGCGCGGCCGGCTCGGGCTCGTCGTACTCCTCCTCTTCCTCGGCCTCCAGCAACAACAACAGCTCCTGCGAGTACTTGGGCGGCGCCTTGTTCTTGTGCTTTGAGATCTCGGGGAACCGCGGGAACGACGGCACCACCGGCGGCGGCGCCGTCTCGGTGGACGGGGTCTTGACCAGCTCCAAGTCGGTGTCGGTGTCCAGCGCTCTGGGTAATGCTATGTAGTCCGGCGGCGGTTTGCGGCGCGGCTGGCGCGCGGGCGGGTCCACCGGGGCCGACACCGCGGTCTGGCTCGGCAGGAGGGTGGCACCGAAGCTGGCGGTGGAGCTGCCGACCGAGGGGTTGCGGCCACCGGGCTCGTCGAGCGAGCCGCGGGTCTTGATCGACTCCACCAGGCCCGTGCGCTGGTTGGAGATGATCAGCGGCGGCCGCGGCGGCGACGGCACCTCCAGGTCGTACGGCAGCTCGGGCTGGTTGGTGGGCGTTGATGCCACCGTGGCGGCGCCGGGAATGATGGGCGTGGGCGGCGACGCCACCAGGCCCACCGCTGCCGCCCGGGTGGTGGCGGCCGCCAGCGGGACCAGCACCGGCGCCAACAGCAACAGCTCGGCGCTGGAGGCCGCGGCCCGGGTAAAGTGCACTGGCTGCGACAGCGGTGGCAACATCACCGGCAGCAGCGTGTTCAGCACCAGGCGGGCGATGGGCGGGGTGGGCGGCGCGAGCGGCAGCGGGCCCGGCAGCGGCCACGGCGACCCGGAGTTGTGGTCGGACACCACGATCTGCGGCGGGTTGTCCAGCGGCGCTGCCAGCGGGGTGGCCAGCATCGCCAGCACGATCAGCGACGTTTCCAGGCTCAGGTCCACCACCGGGAACGGGTACTCGTGGCCCAGCAGGCTGGCATCGCTGGCGTCGAGCGTGGCGTCGAGCGTGCCGTCGTGGAGCATCTGGTGGTACAACTCGACGTTGCGCGCGTGCTCGTGCCACACCTCGGGATTGTCCTGCGGCTCCACCGGGGTGTGGATGCGTTTGATGTCCACCAGGTCGCGGAACTGCTGGAGGCGGGTCGACGCGTGCGGGTCGGGCCGGGTCTCGCCCTTCTTCTGCTGCAGCGCCAACAGCGTTTTGAGCAGCTTGATCATGCACTGCGGGTCGAGGTTGGCCAGGAGCCGCTTGGCGCGCTGGTCGTCGCGCTGCTGCTGGGTCACCTGGTGCGCCAGGATCAGCTGTTTGACCAGCTTGATCATGTCGGACAGGCTGACCTTGGGCAGCGGCAGCAGCAAGTACAGCCGCAACAGCTGGCTCAGGTCCAGTGCCGGGAGCCGTGGCGAGGTGCGTGGGGGCTGCGGCTCGAACCCGGGCTCCAACGGCTGGGTGGTAAGCGAGCCGGTGACGGTAGCGGACCGCGGAAGCGCCGGTGGCTGCGGTTCCGACGCCCGTGACGCTGCCGCCAACGCGAGGCCCATGCTTTTGCGGTCGCGCGGGGCCTGGCGCAAAAACGACCCGGGGGTCAGGATGGTGGGATGGTCGTCGGTCTCAGGGGCCAGACTCGCGCGGGGCGTGTCGAGAACGGGTTGAGGCGGCCCCGAGGCGCTCCAGTGGGACGGTGGCCGCAGCGACGGTGTGGGCGAGGCAATCTGCGGCGGTGGTTGCGGGGTGGACGGGTTGGCTGCGTGTTTGTACTCGCAGTACTCTTCCTGGGCCACCTGCGCGGCCTGGGTGGCCTCGGGAGGCGGGCTGGGCTCCGATAGCAGCCCCGACGGGGTGGTGGAGCGGGCCGGTGTAGTGGAGCGTGCTGGGGTGGTGGAGCGTACCGGAGTAGCCGTATGGGAGGGTGTGGCGTTCTGGGCCGGTGGAGCGGTGGCAGGTGTGGCGGGCTTTTCCGTGGCCACACTGGTTTGTTGTGGGGTGGCCACGGCAGCCACCGGGACGGGCGACTTTGGTGCGGCCAACGGCGACTTGGGCCCGCTCGAGGGGGAACGGGGCATTCCCAGCGGTTGTTTGGGCCCGCTCGAGGGCGAGCGAGGCGCCGCAAACGGCTGTTTCGGCACCGCCAACGGCTGCTGGGCCAGGTCGCCATTGAGACGGTAGTAGGGCAGCACCAGCCGCAGCAGGCCCAGGGGCCGCAGGGGCGGCTGGGAGTGGCCCGCGGACGGGGACGCTTTCGAGGACGGCGCCAGCTGGGAGCCAGGGGTGGAGGCCACCGGCTTCGCTGGCTGCTTGGTTAGCCTCGCCCGGGGCTTCGTTCCCGAGACGCCAGCGGGCGGGGGCGGGCCATCGCGGGGTTTATTCAAGGCTTTGAACGCGCTGAGCGCCGCTGCCTGAGCGTTCGAGTTCATCCAGCCTCGCGGGTCGCTCAGTCAACACCAGATGGACGGTTATGAGGGTGGGGCTGGGGCCGGTGGGTGTGGACAGAAGTCTGCGGGCAGGAACAACGGACGAGCGCAACACCACACGGGGTTTGTCTGGGAAGTGGTGTTGGAAGCGGTGTTGTAGGGGTCCCAAAAGGGTTACAAATGCAGCGTCTGTTGGCAATACAGAAAATAGACACTAAGGCTGATTCAAAAGATTTTGTAGAGATACCGCCCTGTAGCCATGGCTTCAAACCGGGCAGTGCGAACGCCATGCGACGCGATTGTGGCGACGGCGGCGCGCGAGCCGGGGGCCGGCGAGCCTTCCGGCGACGGCGCTGCCACCGGTGCGGTGACGTCGCCCGAGGCCACCCCGGGCTTTTCTTTTTGGCGCCCGGGCCTGGTCGTTGCTAAAGCCACCTTTGCTGTCGCGGCGCATCATTACCACCGTTGCGAGCCCGCGCGACCCTTGCGGTTACAACCGGGGTCATAATTGCCGCTTAAAACCCCTTACGTAGTGACACATAGGGGCGGGTGCCTCTGGGACGCATGTCGTGGTTTGGTAAGCGGCGGTGCCGGCGAACAATCGCTGGCCACGGGCCAGGGGGCGTGGCGGTGTCGCAGCAATGAGATAATGCCACTGCGACGGAATGTAGGATGACAAGGGGGAATTGCCACTTCTCGCTTACGCGGGGGTGAAACAGCGGCGACTAATCGGGCCAGGGTTGGTGGTGGGGGCTTAGACGGTGATGGCGCACGCTAAAGGCGCTAAAACCGGTGGGAGAGAAGGTGGACGAGAGGGGTGGTACGGTGGGGTGCTACCCAGCATCGGGAACTGCGTCGAGGCCGTCGTCAGGGGCTACCCTGGGCGGAGGATTTGCGCCTAGCGCTGTCTAGTTTGTCTGAGATTGGATCTTCGATTTTGTGTAGATTGCCATGTGCCAGTGAAGCAGCCTATTTCCCGATTGAGACGCCACAAAGCTGAAAGAAAACAAACGGTCGGTACGGGGCGGGTGGCCATTTTCGCAATGTTTGTGGAATTGGTAGAATACATGAACTACCACCGTCTTTCTCGTGGCTGGTACGCATGTTTGGTGACCATTGGTACCTAATGGTACCCATATGTGGTACTCATATTTGGTACTCATGTTTGGTACCCACATTTGGTCCCCATGGTTAGTACCCAAATATAGTGCCTACTGTACTTTGTACTCTTCTTCGTACCTTCTTTGTACGCTTCTCTCTACTCGTGTGTACGTTCTGTCTACTCGTTTGTACCCTTCTCTCAACCCTTGTACCTCAACCCTCCGCTACTATCACGCCTCGCCATTCCTTAATCCTTTGTTTACTATAAACACCATTCGGTTATGCAGTTACAACATCTTCGACATGTACGGCCCGTCGAGCTCGTAGCCCAACTTGGCGTAGTAGTTCCGCACGCCCACCCCCAGGATGACACTGATCTTCTCCGACC
The DNA here is from genome assembly GCA_030560525.1 of Diutina catenulata. Classification (NCBI taxonomy): domain Eukaryota; kingdom Fungi; phylum Ascomycota; class Pichiomycetes; order Serinales; family Debaryomycetaceae; genus Diutina; species Diutina catenulata. The sequence goes on from JAKTTW010000004.1 coordinate 131,239, forward strand.
CGTGCTCGTACTTGGCGATGCGGGCGGCCTCCTCCATAAGCAACGTCCCGAACCCCTGGTGCTGGAACTTGCGGGGATCCCGCAGGTGCAACGGCACCACCAGCCCGTACACGTGGAGCTCGCGCACAATCAGCGACGGCTGCGCCGTCAACTCCTTGCGGTAGGTGTACTTTTTCGTGGCCTTCCGCAACCGCAACAACCCAATCAAAATGTCCTGTTTCGGGTCCTCGTAACTCAAAAACGTCTCCCAGCCCCCGTTGGCGTAGTAGTCGCGCCGGATCAACTCCACCTGGTCGGGAACCACCTTGTGGTGCACCTCCTGGATGCCCACCTCCCGGGTGCGCACATCGCGACACGAGGTGCCAAAGTCCTTCATCCGTGCGAGTGCCAACTCGCGCAAGTTGCCGTTCTCGACCCCCGAGGTCACCAACGGCATCGGAATGTCTCGCTGCACCCGGTAGATCCGCGTCCACGGCGGCACCAACGCCAAGATCCGCGCCACCAAGTCGATGAGCGCGTTGGCGTTGTACAGCTGGTACAACCCTTGCTTCCACAACTCGTAGAGCCCGGTGCCACGGATGACAAGCGTGGGGTAGATTTTGAGCCCGTCGGTACGGAAATCGGGGTTGTCAAAGTACTCCTGGAACTGGGCCAAGTCCCGCTCCATCCCCACGTTGGGGAGATCGGGCATCATGTGCAGCACCACCTTGTACCCCGCGTCCTTGGCCACGGCAAACGTGTGGCACACCGACGTCACCGTGTGCCCCCGGTTAGTGTCCCGGGCCACGTCCTCGTACACCAGCTGGACCCCGATCTCGAGCCGGGTGCACCCGTACCGCAACATGTCCAGCAAGTGGGTCTCGGTACAGTAGTCGGGCCGGGTCTCGATGGTGATGCCCACGCACTTGGTTTGTGATTGCTGTGCGTACTCGATGGCCTCGTCCAAGTCGGTGCCGTTGAACCCGGTCAACGCGTTGTGGAGACTGGCGATGAACTCCTCGCGGTAGGGCACGGGGAGCGACATGAACGTGCCCCCCATGACAATGTACTCGACCTTGTCGATCAGATGGCCCAACTGGCGCAACTGCTCCACCCGGCCGCGGGCCTGTTCGTAGGGGTCGTAACGGGCGCGGATGGCCCGCATCGACGTCGGCTCGTACCCCGTGTACAGCTGGGTCAGGTACTCAAAGTCCAGGTCGGGCCCACCGGGACAGTACACGCAGATGTTGCCGGTGTAGGCAATGTGCGGGCACCGGTGGGGCTTGCACATCACCGCCACCACGGCAATGCCCAGGGCGGTGCGCACGGGCTTGGCCTTGAGCTTGGGAATGAGGTATTTCTTGTGCTGGTCGGGGATCGACAGGATGATATCGGTGAGTCGGGGCTGGTTCTTCAACTTGTACTTCTTGGCATAGCGGGTGATGACTCCGTTGAGATTGATGTCCTTGGACAGCTTGAGCAGTGCCACAAGCTCGAGCGAGATGTCCCCGCACGCCTGGATGAAACGCTCCTTCTCGGGGGCAAGGTTCTTTCCAGGCATTGGTGTGTGCTAGGTGATGAGATGCGCACCCCTCGAAAAACGAATCACTGATAGTGCCAGTGCAATCGTGTGGCTCCTAACCGAAAAAAGAGCTGGAGAGCGGAAGGACGCGGTGAGGATGGTGAAGGGGACGCGTTGGTGTTGCGTTGAAGCGGGGCGGCGAAGACGGTGACAGGGTGTATCACCAACAGATTTGGTAACCATTTTTGTTTGCACCTATTACCAAATTGGCGGGGTCATCCGAATTACAACGCAACCTATAGATAAGCTTTGAAAGGTAAGGGCTGTGGGGTGGGGGATTCCAGCCTTCCCGGAAATTTTTAAGATAGCAGGTTGTGCCGACGACTCCGAATCATCCGGGCCCGCGAGCCTCGGTGTCAAACCTCCCCATATCTTAATTGACAGAGTTGGAATGTCGACATATTTTGCGACATTAGCCGTTCGAAACAGTGCGAACAATGCAGCAACAATCTGTCTATTACACAATCGTGCGATAGACTGCGAATATTTTCGTATGGCGGTGGAGGGACAGGTTAGACCAAGCAACCGAAGATATTGTTGCTTCGCCCACATTCGCCACGCACTCGCCACTTCTTATCTTGCGTTATGCCCAAGGGGTGGCGTGGTTATCGTCCTCTGGGTGCATAGAATCGATCGAGTAGTGGGCTGATTGCAGGTGTCAGGCGGCACCATCACAAAAGTGTCTGAACGGCCTCCTGCCATACTGGCGAGGTCGCAAGCCACCGCCTACTTTTGGGCTCCATCACCGGGACGTTGGCAAATTATCTTCGTCACTTAATCGTCACCTTGCATAGTGTCAAGGGACGCAGCCAAATAAGTTTCATTTACGAAAACGCTGGTAGAACCACGGGGCTCACCTGAAACGTGCGGAGAAGCATATTGCAGACCATCAAAAGTAATGTCGGGCTGGTTTTGGTTGCGGTATGAGTCTGGGCACCCCACCTCGGTGGTGCATCCAACCGCCACCCCCCGGTGCTATGACCTCGCCAGTCATGACTCGTCCCCTATTCTCTCGTGAGAGCCATGCATTATTTGCAGACGAAACGGGTAAAATGATGGCGCTCACCGCAGGGCACATCATGCACAGGACTTTTGCAACATGCGCCGATAATGTCGATGTCAAAAGGCGTTAAGCGGACATTATCCTGTTCACTAGACACCTGTCACCTCATTGGGCAAAATGACTATTATCTCAACTTTCTTTTTTGCCCTCCCCACAGCCGTTCGTTGCTTATTGTGGTGAGATAGTCGGCTACCCTAAGAAATCCGAATTTTTTTACCGCACGTGCTGCATGTGTTGCTTGCCGATATTTTTTCAAGCGATTTGCTTCCACGTGACGCAAGGGGGCGCTAGGCGTTTGACTAGATATAAACCGGCTCTAGTCCCAGGTGACTGGTAGATTAGCATTTTATATATTCCATGGACGACGAATTACTACGGTTAGGCCAGATATCGCTGCAGGCCTACAATCGATGGTGTGGCACCTCGCCGTCCCCTCCACTGACCCCGGTGCCGATGCCCGCGTCTAACCGCCGGCGAAGTGCCCGAGGGTTGGGCTCGGCCAAGGCCCCCCAGCTTGCATTGATTGAAGAATACCCAAAACAGACGTGGAAGTGAAGTGTTTTCAAATAACCTCGAAGCACCCTGCATGTCATATACACGCTGAGCGTAATGCGGTCCAAACTCCGAAGGGATAGCCCGCGTATTGCCTCCAGCGTCCTCAGTGTTGCCAGCGTGAGTTCCGGGCCGGCCCCGGTAACCCCAGCCAGTGTTTATCCTTTGTTGACCAACACACCGTTGGTCGCGTTCACTTGCCCACGACAAGGTGCCCTGGCCACGCGGGTTTCAGGTAGTCATTTTATTAGTGAAAATTGCATGTACCTTAACAATAGCCAAGTATTGATCGAAGACAGTACCCGAATATTCTCTCGGAACTACTCAATAGAATTTCACACATGAATTTCGGAGGGATGGAAGCCCTGCCGGAACAATTATTTTGTCACATAATGAAGACTGGCTCAGGCCACCACTTACAACGCATGGCAGACAGTCTCAAAATGCGGGGAGTGGTCGCCTACCGTAATCACCTTCCACCGTCTCCAAACGCTGACCATAGTCGCCGGACTTGTGTCACAAGCTGTGGACCATGTCACTTTGTTTGGAAGGGGGCTTAAAGATTTAGGTCACTTGCGCACTAGCCACCGGTCCTAATTGGACATGGCTGGCACCAATCTCTGATAATGCAATCATGTAAGATATGGCGTGCCTCCACAGAGTTTCTGGGCGATCCACCCGAATAGGTAGCCAAACCTTATTTCGGTACAGTAATTGACACCAGACGGCAGGCAATCGCGACGGGGCCGTGTGTGACCCTAAAGTACGAACGGTAGAAGTAGGTTCGATTCGACCCCGATTAGCCCATTCCTCTAGCTAGGTCGCCTTGGAGCATGAATGACGCCCCCGTGTTACGTGTACCTAACTTCTCCGCATTTCACACCATTCAGACACAGATCTCCACAATCACGCTAAAGCGGTATGATGTCAACAGTCGGAGCTGATACAAAGTAAAGAGCACCACCGTTGTCAACTTACTACAATCGGTTATGGGCGGCGTGTCACCCCTGATCACCTTTCCTTCCCCACATCCGCTTAATATACTCCGAGATCGCCTTGACGGCATATAACTTATTTGATCCAAACGTGCAATCCGCCTTTCCGGAGTTGCCGCACTGGAAATGGAGGTTAATTAATGAAGCTAAGCCCGTCGTCTGCAACAGAACCGCCCAGCCAATAATAGCCGCATTGATTCGTATTGAACAAAGCAACTTCGGGACTGAACAAAAGGATTGTCAATATTATATTTGACAATTCTACTGAAACACCATCAATGGCGACCTCGTTGTCTGGTGGAGGTTCACGCATGGCAATTAGTTCGCTATTCCCATCTTTTTTCGACAGCAAACCTTATCGGAGACTACCACCATAACCAAGGTGCGAAGGGGCTTTGAAGGAGGCGCTCAAGAAAAATGCAGCGTTGTAGAAAAGGAGTAGCAAGGATCGGGTTCAGGAGAGCTCAGGCGGACTCTCCGTATCTGCGGTCGCGTCATCATCCCGAAACAGTCCCTTAACCATCACCGCAGTGGAATTGCTCTCGTCTATCCATTCCCTCGCATTCGTTAGTGATTGTTCCGTTTCGTAATATCTACCTGCTTTTCTCACATTATTTTCCAGACGTGGTTTCTGTTTCAGTGTCTCCGTGCTTTTATCTCACAGATCCGCTTGAAGGACACTATTGCCGGAGAAAAGTATCGTTATTATCAAATAATCGTTTCTTCATCAAAAAAGCACTATATACATCGGGATTACACCTCCGTGTCTAGAAGTCGGTGACACGGCCGTTGAAGGACCAGTCTCCGTGGCGCGTGGGGTTTTGTTTGGGACCACCGACTTCACCGGTCTCGGGATTGGTGTCGCCATCAAACTCAGGAATGGTGTGCACATACATCACGTTGCCAACCACGCCCTCGGGCTTCACGTTGGGGGCAGCGGTGGCGTCATGTTCACCGGTGGCCTCGGCGTTGTACTCGTCGATGGCCGCCTGCGACGCTGCCTGCTTCTGGAGTCTCTCGAACTCCTCCTGTTGTTCCTTGGGGAGCTTGGGGGGACCAGGCTGGGGAGCGGTTTCAAACTTGGACAACCGAGGGGCCACCGTCAGCAAAGTAGCACGAGGCACAACAGCGCACGCGGATCTGGCAACAGCACGCGAAATAGCGAAGCTCTTCATCACGGTCATGGTTATCGGAGGTGACTAACGCAGATAAAATTTCGCGCGACTGTATGACGGAGATTATGGCTGCAAAACCGGGGTAGATCGGGTGATGTGTAGTAGGGAAAGGACGTACTGGATGAATTGGAGTGGAAAGAGTATTCTACGACGGTAATCTTTGGCATATAAACTACAGCTCTCCTCTAGTACAATAGTCGAAGCCATCGCTATTTCGCCTCCTGCCATATAGTCACACGAACGTGGTAGTATAAGATGATACGAGATGGCCATGACACATCTTACGATAAGTGTTGACCACCGCCCCGCTTATATTCACCAGATCACCACAACATCACCCTACTTCTCTGTCTAAAGCACAGCCCACGCCCCCTAACTATTTTTCACTACTGTAGTTGACACGCGCGCCCACGCCTATTTTTGTTTGTATCCAAACCCTAGCCACCGCGTACTGGGAGCCATTCCAGCGGACATACCCCCAGTGCACACATATCCATAACCATGTGGTTGCGCCTATCACTACTAGTGCTCCTGTTGTGCCTCATCACCCCTAACAGTCCCCTTCGAACCGCAGTGGCGTTTGGGGTGATCGCATACTTGGTGATGACAGCCCTTGTGCCGCGGGTGGGACCCAGTTTCGTCAAGATTGGCCTCTCCGGACGCGATTTGAACAAGCGACCTAACAAAGACGGCCTGAAACCAGCGCCTATTCCCGAAACCATGGGTCTTGTGGCTGCGCTCACCTACCTTTTCGCCATGTTCTTCCTCATTCCTTTTGTGTTCTTCAAGTACTTGGTCAACTTTGCCAATGTTGCCAACGACGAGGAGATTTCCAAGGCGTACTCTGACCAGTACGACCTGTTGGAGAACAACCACTTGTTCCCCCACAACAAGCTCGCGACGTTCTTGTCGCTGTTGTTGTGTTTGCAACTGACGACCATTTTGGGTCTCTGCGACGATCTCTTCGACATTCGCTGGCGCCACAAGTTCTTCTTGCCCGCGGTGGCGGCGATTCCTTTGCTCATCGTCTACTACGTAGACTTTAGTGTCACCCTGGTGGTGATCCCCACCTTTGTCACCAACAACTGGCTTGGTAAAACCCTCTTGTGGGCGGCCAATTGGGTCATTTGGACTGGCAACCACTTGGTGACGCTGATTCTGGGCCTCCTGTTCAGGACGTTGGCCACCGACTACGAGGTTCCCGTGGGATCACCGAAGTTGTTGGACTTGGGTATCTTCTACTATGGGTACATGGCGGCCATTGCCATTTTCGCACCCAACTGTATTAACATTTTGGCGGGTGTCAACGGCTTGGAGGTGGGCCAGTCGGTTGTTTTGGGGATAGTCCTCTTGGTGAACGACTTGTGCTACCTCTTGGCGCGGCCCGGAACCGTGTCCCAGGCGGCGATTGAGCTGCACTTGTTCCTGGCGATTTTCATTATCCCCTTTTTGGGCGTGTCTCTTGGCCTTTTGCGGTTCAACTGGTTCCCTGCCCAGGTGTTTGTCGGTGACACCTACTGCTACTTTGCCGGGATGGTTTTTGCCGTGGTAGGTATTTCGGGCCACTTTAGCAAAACGCTCTTGTTGTTTTTGTTACCTCAGATTGTCAACTTCCTCTACAGTGTGCCTCAGTTGTTCCACATCGTGCCCTGTCCCCGTCACCGCATGCCCAAACTCAACTACGCCACCAACAAGTTGGAGCCCTCTTATGGTAATTTGTACGGCAACGACAGCATCGACGTCACTCCGGCCCCCACTCCAGCGCCCTCGTCCACCAACTTGCAGAAGCTTGCGTTGCCCGAGACCGACACCCTCAAGACGCGGGTGGTGGTCAACTTTTTCCTCATTCCGCTCGAGAAATTAAGGCTCATCCGCCTCGAGCGCGACCCTTCCTCGGGCCGGGTGGTCCGGTTCAGCAACATGACGGTGATCAACTGGATCCTTGTCACCGTGGGCCCGTTGCGCGAGGACCACTTGTGCCTGGCAATCATGGGCTCCCAGCTCCTCATGGGGCTCGCAATGATTCTCGTGCGCCACACCTTGGGCCCGTGGGTGTTTGGTTACGACAACCTCTCGTGGGGCGTCAGCGACCGTGTCTAATCTAATATACTCGTTTATCGTAAACTACATAGCTAGTTGGTGCCAAACAACGAAAAGTTACGCACCACCAGCGGCCCGATCTCGTCGTAGTCGGCCTTGGTGTAGCAGTAGCGCTTGAACTCGGCGGTGGACGCCAACAAGGACCCACCGTACCACACGGCGGTGCGCTGCTTTTTGTGGGAAATCACCTGGACATCGACTCCCGTCGACTTGACTCCGGTGATCAGGTAGTTCAAGTCCATGCGGTCGCTGACAATCTTTTTGATGTCACGCTGCAACCGGCGACCAAAGTCCTTGAACATGGTGGAGCCTCCCGACAACACAATGTTTTTGTAGAGCTTTTTCCGCACATCGATGGGCAGCTGCTGGATCACCTGGTCCACCACAGTGGGCAACGGGGTCAAGAAGTCGCTCAGGCAGATTTCGGGGTTGAAAAAGATCTCGGGAGCCAAGAACCGCTCGTAGCCCACGTCCACCGTCTTGTTGCGGTTTTTGTCGGCGTACTCGACAATGTACTGGGCAAACTTTTCCTGCGGGTATTGGTCAAACTTGGCAAACTCCTTCACCATGTCGGGACACACATAGCAGAACTGCTGCTTGATCTTCTCCGCGGTCGCCAACAGGGTGTCAGCCTCGCCACGGTCACGCAACAACTGCTGGATGAACAAGGTGATGTCACGCCCGGCAAGGGGGATGTTTTTGATGGCGGTGCCAATGACGTACCCCTCAGCCACCGGGATCACGTGGGTGACACCGTCACCCAGGTCAATCACCGTACCCGTCAACAGCCGGTCCTGGACCTTGGACGACGTCCACGACGCCGCCAACGCCAACACCGCCTGCACGGCAATATAGAGACCAGCGCAATTGAACGACTCAAACATGATCTCGGCCGTGGCTTCACGGTTTTCCGGCGGGTTCAACGGGGGTTCCGTCAACAAAAAGTAGTGGTCCTCGGGCTCACACCGCAAGTACTTGAAGATCAGGTTTTCCCAGAACCGCTCCATGTGGTCCCAGTCCTCAATCTGGCCGTGCTTGATCGGGTACAGCAACAGGTAGTTGGGGCCCTGAGCTGCGTCAAGTGCTTCGTTGCCAATGTAGAAGTCGAGGTCCTCAAGTTTGCGCAGGGAAGTCAGGGTAGCAATTGCTGTGGGAAACACCCACAGGGGCAGGTCGTTGCCGGCAAACCCGAGCTTTGTAAGCCCGGTACCGTTGTCCATGACCACGGGGGGAGAGCTCGTGAACGACATGGTGTTGCTGGTGGTGCTGCGGTCGCAATTTCGCCGGTGGCCTAAAATCGCGCTGGCGCTACCATGATATAGGGGACGGGCTAAGGACGGGATAAGAATGGGCTATAAACGGGTTAGGGACTGATGCTGAAATGATGGTGGCTTTTAGGGTACTGAGATAACTGGGTGGTTTCGTTAGGTTTTCGATTGTTAGTACTGTGGAGCAAATAATGGTGTGCGTTGGTGAGATCGAAAGGAAAGGTGGTGATCCGCGATCTGAATAGAGAGAATCGGAGGATTGACTTTTGGGAAGAGCTTTAGTAAGAAGGGTTGGAGGAGCCTGTCTTGTCGAGGATCTAACGAGTCGCTATTATTTCAGGTGCCGTCACGAAGCCAATGCTTGGCAGACCTTTATAGCAGAACGCATAGAACACATGTACCTTTCCAGTTCTTCATCTCAACCTGATAAGAGTGTCTTTATGTTTTGTGATTGCACCGTTCCTCAATTTGCCTCCGTTCAATTGAACTGCTACCATTCGCCACTCAAGATCTCAGATCAAACACCGTGGTAAACGACAATTGTTACAAAAAGATCCTTCAAACAAGCCACCGTACCGCACAACACACCCGGTCAACCCTACCGTGCACCGACTCTCCTAAAGATCAACCCATCTCTCATGATTCTCCACCTCCCTCCACCCCGGTTACGAGCGCGCACAGACGCGGTGGCCCCAACCTGAAAAACACCCAAGACACCACCGCGAGTCGAGGCTTCGTATACTAATGGACAAGCTCACGCAGGTGTTTGTCATTGCCGGGGCCATCCGGGTGCTTGTACCAACAGTGTCGCCCCTGGTGGTGGACACGCTAGCCCTGACGGTGGAGATTCTGACCCCGATCAACTCGTTTGGCACGTTGAAGGAGGCGTTCTATTTCTTGAACAACGGGCTCAACCTCTACGATGGGCTGATTATCACCATCCCCCCGTTGTACGTGGTGTTGATGCTGCTCTTCAACTGGGGTGCCATCGGCTCCTTCGTCTACCACGTGTTGTTTGCCGCGGTGGACTTGTGGCTCGCCTACCGGGCGGTCGCTCTCAACCGGTGGTACAACGAGCGTCAAAGCGAGCGGCTGGGGCGGCCCATCAAGGGGTTCTCTGACGATTTGATTGCCAGTTTTGTCCTTTTCAACCCGCTCGTGTTGTTGACGTGCTTGTCGCACCTGTCGTTGCCCATCCAGGTGGCGCTTACGGTGGAGCTGGTGTACCAGGTGTGCATCAAGCGTTCGCTCAGTCGGTCGGCCATTGCCTTGGGTGTTGCTGCCTACATCGGTTTCACGCCTGTCTACTTGTTGCCGTGCATTCTTGCCCTCGGCCACCTGCTTCGGTTGGAGGATCCCCAGGCGGTGTATGTGCACGGGTTTGCGCTTTTCACGATGACGGCGATGCTTCTTGTGCTCTTGCTGGTGGCGATCACCGGGCTGGTGCAATTCTTGCAGTGCTACTCCACTGTCATCTGGGGTGACATGATTGCGCCCAACACCGGGTTGTGGTGGTACATTTTCACCGAGATGTTCGAGTTTTTCACCCCTTTCTACACCGCCATCTTCAACGTGTACCACTTCTTCTTCATTGTCCCCATCACCACGCGGTTGTTTGAGTTCCTCAAGCCGCTGGCGTACGAGAGCATGGGAGTGTCGCAGATCGCCATGGACGAGAACGGCAAGTTGATTGTGATCAACCCCGACGGGTCCACGTCGCTTCTCGAGGGCATCGAGGAGACCGGGTCCTCAGTGACCCGTGACCTCGAGGAGATGGAGTTGAAGCAGCGGAAGCAAACTGAGACTACTGAAGACACGGTGGAGGAGACCAAGGATATTGAGGTGTCTGAGCAGGTGGAGACGGTCCCCGAAAAGGCCCCTGAAAAGGCTCCTGACTACACTGCCTACAACGGCGACAGTTTGCTCGCGGTGGTGCTCTGCATGATGTGGTTGTCGTTCTCCAAGTCGTATCCAGTGATGGGCGACCTCGGCTACTGCTTGCTGTTGCTCCCGATATTCAAGGACACGGCGATGGCCCACTCCAAGTACTTGTTCCCCCTGGGGCTTACGTTTGTCGTGTGCTTGTTGTTGTCGCCGATCTTCTACTACTGCTGGATTGTGTTGGGCAACGGTAACTCCAACTTCTTCTACAGTATCAACTTGATCTGGGGCGTTGTCCACGCCATGCTTTTGATGGACATCATCTGGGGCAAATTGTGTTTCGACTACGAGATCCAGCACAAACTCACGCCCGGCGAAATCAGTGAGTTACAACTCACCCAAATCTAGTCATTTAATAGATAACGTCGTAAACCTGTCTCGTTTGAGTGTGCCAAGAATGGCGAACAAAGCGGCTGGCTGTTTGAGGCGGGCCCGTGTTGAGCATCTCCGGCTGCTCCTTTGTGCCGACCCTTCCTACACATTATTTTTCATCCCTTTACCAACGTTTTCTTTTTGATGTACCTAGGACGCAACGTTCGCAACCGGCACGGCCATTACCGTTGGCAGATCAGAGGACAACGGGTTTTGTGTTACCGATGGCGAAAATCGCTATCACGTCCTTGGCGTGCGTTTTGTGTACCACCTCATAATGTGGGCGGAATAAGGCTGCCTTAGCGTCGGACATAGCACCCGACTTCGAAAAACTCCATCGTATCTAGTTTCCTAATGCAGACATAACGTAGCATCGAGCAAAAACCCCAAAGGGGTGCACGTCCACTCTCGTGAACCACACCCAATTGTGGCTCAGCCACTTTGGCAGTTGCCGTCGGCACTTCGGTTGTGCTCGCGCGCGAACTCCTGTGATAATTACCCAAACAGCTGTGTAGCCCCGCCGGGCCGCAACCGGCAGCACGGAACAAAATTTGCACCGACCGATCAGTGGGGTAACCAGTAGGATCGATCTCAGCACGACATTGTAAACGAGAAAATAACCCCCCGTGGCCGCGCTTCGCCTCACGTATCTGTCGTCGTCGTAGTCAAGGCAGCCGCAAGCCGACGTTGTTGGCCCTAACCGCCTGTTTATGCACGTTGGAGCGGGGGGCATCGACGACAATCTCGAGTACATGCGACAAAAACCACCGTTCCTGTTCAGGCAAAGAGAGCACACCACTGCGTTGGGTTGTCTGTTGCCTGAAAGAGCCCCCGGCCCGTTTCTCCCGTTTCTTTGAGCACAAAAACGACCGCTACACTTACGCTGACAAATGGTGAGGAGAAGTGGACAAAACTCCGATGCCAGGTGAAAAAAATATCCGTCACACACTCGCAATTATGCATGGCACATTACCATTTAAAGCCAGGCGTGCGCCATATGACTCAAAAATTGACCCATCCCTTTCACACCAGGCAGAGCTAGACTAAGCCGATAGACTTGGGTATAATACTTGTTGCATATCCCCCTTCATACACTACATTCCCCCACCCCTAGTGCTGATTAGCTTTGTTAGAACCTTCTCCCCCTTACAATATGAACGCTGATACGCTGAGTATAGTGTCGTCAGTGGATACCTACGAACCAAAAGAGTTGGTGGGACCGGCGTTGCTGCAAACGGGGTCCAACCAGCTGGAGCTGCTGCTGCTAGCGCGGGCACGAACCAATATGACCGAGCTATCGCAGGTGCTCTCCGCGATCCGCGATGATCGTGAACAGGACCGCCACGACGACTATGCTCCTATGGGTCAGGAGGTGGCCGAGTTGAACCGGGACATTGCCCGTGCCCCCTCTCGTATGTCGCGTGCTGACATTGAGAGTGTGAGCCCCGAAGCCGAACCCGAGACTCTTGAAACGGAGGCGGAGGCGGTCCATCCGCCTGATCTGGGGTATGCTTGGTTCATGGCCATCTGTGGTTTGCTTGCTGTGTTCTCCACCTGGGGTTCTAACGCATCTTACGGTGTATTTCTCAGTTATTACCAGCTGAACGATGTGTTCCATGGGGCCACCGAGTACGACTATGCGTTGATTGGTGGTCTCGTCATGTTTTGTGCGCAGTTTCTTGCCCCGTTCTCGATCATGCTCTACCAGGTTTTGGGGTTCCGTCCCATCATGGTCGCAGGGGTACTTTTGCAGACTGCAGGATACATTCTTGCCCTGTTTGCCACCAAGTTGTGGCAGCTTTACTTGACCCAAGGTTTGCTTGTGGGCATTCTGTTTGTGCTTGTGTTTTTGCCTGCAACTCTCATTGTCCCTCTGTGGTTTGACAAGTATTTGCTGACCTGTATGGGGATTATGGTGAGTGGTGCAGGTGTCGGTGGTTTGGTGTTTTCGCTTTCGCTCAACAAAGTCATTGAGCAGACTGGCGACCAGCGCTGGGCCATCCGGATGGTGGGTATTGTTTGCGGAGTCACCGCGTTGATCCCCACCATCTTCTTGAAATCACGCACCAAGCCCGCGTACGAGTTGGTCCCTATTCGCCAGAAACTCACCTTTTCCTACGTTGCCAGCAACGCCCGCATCATTTTCGACTGGTCCGTGTTCAAAAACTATGCCGTGGTTCTCTCGTTATTGTGGTTTGGTATCGCGTTGTTGGGCTACACTCTCATGCTTTACACGATTGCGAGTTACGCCCGGTCGGTTGGCTTGACTGCCCAGCAGGGTTCGTCGCTCACCTCCATCATGAACGCCGCTCAGATCATTGGCCGTCCGACGATGGGGATCACCGCTGACGCCTACACCGGCCGGCTGACTTTTGCTGCTGGCACCTGTGCCATTATTACCATTTTCAACTTTGCATGGTGGATCCCCGCTCACACCTACGCTGCGCTCATTGCATTTGTCATTTTCATGGGGTTTATCATCGGTGTCGGCTCTACCCTTGCCCAATCGCTCGCGCTGGACTGCTTGCGAGGGCAAAAAGTGGCCCTGGCGTGGTCGGGAATGAACATGTTCACCGGTATCACTACCCTTGTGGCTGAAGTGATTGCGTTGGCGTTGGTTCGAAAGACTTCGTCGCGCCCATACCTCCACACCCAGATCTTCTCGGGGTGCTGCTACGTGTTTTGCACCCTTGTCATGCTTGGGGTGCGCGAGTACTTGGTGCGTCGCAAGTTTGTCGAGCGTCGCCAGCAGGCCATGGACCAGTTGCTGGAGCTGGAGCTGAACAGCGACTACAGCGAAAAGTCTGGAGGGGAGTGCCACCACGAGACACCCGAGCTTTTGCAGTCGCGGGTGGACCGTTACAACGCGTTGTTGAAGCTGTCGGTGATTGCGTTCGTCGTCCGCACCTTTTACCCCATCAAGGCCTAATAGATTAGATAGACTTGTAGTGCTTCGCCTGGCGCGTATACGTATCTGCGTTCAATATATTACATACAACTACTTGTCGTGGCGGTCGATCACCAGCTGCACCGCGTCGGCATCGTCCCACACCCACAGACCTTCGTCATTATAGGTTCTGGCGTTGGCCACCATCACCTTCAAGTCCGCCACCACTTCGGCCGCGGTGGCGTGGCCCTGCTTCACCTTCTTGCGGATGGTTTCAAGCGCCACCGGCTGCGTGATCACGGTGTAGTAGTCCGGGTACAACTTCTTCAGGGGAAGCTTCTCAAACACCTCGGACACCGCGTGGCCGTCGTCGGCAACAAGCTCGGAGATCTCCTCCAAGATCACTGCCGGCTCGCCCTCCACGCGCTTCCGCTTGCGCGCTTCGTTGCGCTTGATGGCATCCTCGATGGTGTCGTTGTCATCGTCGATGGCCATCAACCACTGTTCCTCCAGCAATCCGTCGTCGTACTTGACGCGCTTCTTCTCGCGCACGCGTCCAAGCTCGGCCTTCTCTTCCTCAAAGTGTTTCGTGATGTCTTCGGTAAAGATCAGCGGGAGCTCCAGATCCTCGATCAACCGCAGCTTGATGCCCTGCTGCTTGTCCAAGATCTTCTGGTTGTCGTCGATCGACTCGAACAACTCCTTCTCGTCCTCGTTACGCGCCAAAATGTCGTTGAGCTCCTCCTCGTCCAAGAAGTTGTCGTCCGCATCCTCCTCGCGGGTCTGCTCCTCCTCCAACAACCGTTTGAGGAACTCCTCCTGCTCCTCCGCCGTCGACTTGTTGTCGAACTTACCGGCCTGGATGACCTTGCCGTCGATGTCGAGCTTCTGGTGCGCACGCTCCAAAATGACCTCCTCCACCGAGTCGTTGGTGATAAGCCGCAAGATCCGCACCTCGTTCTTCTGCCCGATACGATGGGCACGGTCCTGGGCCTGCAAGTCCTGGTGCGGGTTCCAGTCGGTGTCGAAAATGATGACGGTGTCCGCGGTCTGCAAGTTGAGACCCAAACCACCAGCACGCGTCGACAAAAGGAAACAGAAGTAGTCCAGGTTGGGCGCGTTGAACTCCTTGAGCATGTCTTGACGCTCGTCAGCCTTGGTAGACCCGTCCAACCGCAAGTAGCGCATGTCGCGCCACCGCAAAAAGTCCTCCATGATGTCCATCACCTGGGTCATCTGGAAGAACATGAGCACCCGGTGGCCCAGCGCCTTGAACTTGGGCAAAATGCGGTCCAACATCTCAAACTTACCCAGTACCCGCCAGATCAAGTCGTTCGTGAGCCGCAGAGAGTTGAGCACCTCCTCCACCTCGCTAAACACAAAGGGATGGTTACAGATCTTGCGCAACTGCATGATCTTGTTGTTCAACCCCTTGATACCCAGCTTCTGGCCCGTGACCTCAGCACCGACAAAGAGCGCGTTGTGCTTGAGCATCTGCTGGTACAACACCTGCTGCAACCCCAGCAACCGGCACTTGATCACCTTCTCGACCTTGTCCGGCAAGTCCTTCTCGACGTCCTTCTTCAACCGACGCAAAAGGAACGGACGCAACACCTTGTGCAAACGGCGAATGACCAACAACAGCTCTTCTTCCGTGAGCTCGATCTTCTCCTGGGACCCGGTGTTGGCGAACGGCGTGTTGAACCACTCGTCAAACAGCTTCACCGAGTTGAAGATCTTGGGAAGCACAAAGTTCAAAAGCGCCCACAACTCGGGCAAGTTGTTCTGCAACGGGGTACCCGTCAAAATGAGGCGGTTCTTGGTCTTGTAGTACTGGCGCAACGTCACCGAGAGCTTCAGCTGGGTGTTCTTCATCCGGTGACCCTCGTCGATGATCATGTGCGAGTAGTTGAACTTGGCGAGGATGGGCCGCTCGCGGATGATGTATTCGTAGGTGGTGAGCAACACCTGGAAGTTGCCGACGCGGATTTCTGCCTGCATCGTCTTCCGCTGCTGCGGCAGCCCCTTGTAGACAATCACCCGGATTGACGGAGCCCACTTTTCAAATTCCAACGTCCAGTTGGTGATGGTCAGCAACGGGACAATGACCAAGAACTTGGACTCGCCCTTCTTTTCAATGAGGTACAGCACCAACGAGATCAGCTGGATGGTTTTACCCAACCCCATCTCGTCGGCCAAGATACCGTTAAGTTTGTTATTGTACAACGACACCATCCACTGCAACCCCTTGAGCTGGTACTCCTTCAACTGGCCGCCGACAAGGATCAGCGGCTGCTTGGTGATGTCCTCCTTGATCCGGTGTGCCACCTGGTAGTAGTCGATCTTCTCGCGATTCTCGTCGTCAATGGCCTCGTCCTCGCCGTCGGCCTCCGCCTGCTGGGCCCGCACCTGGTTGGCAAGGGTGTCCAAGAACGAGTTGGTCTGTTTGAGCAAGTGGGTGATCCGGTGGTCCTTGGTCTGGTCCAAAAGCTTCAAGTACGCCTCCTCGTCGTTGGCCTTAAGCGCCTGCAAACGCTGCTTGGCGGTCTTTTCGAGCTTCTTCAGCTCGTCCTTCTCCACCGTCTGGTGAATGGCGTTGACGTGCTTGGGAAGCGTCACCGTGCGCCGGTACAACCGCCGCTGCTGGCGCTCCTGGATCTCCATCAGCAGCTGCAAGATCTGGTTGATCTTGTTGACGTGCTGTTGGTGCTCAGCACGCCCGGCCGCCTGGCGCTGCAACTCCTCGAGCTGCAACGCCAACGTGTTGGGCGACGGCTGCTCCACCTTGGCCCGCACGTGGAACCCCCGGCGTTCCTGCAACAGCAACGGGTGGTTTTTGAGGTTGGGGTCAAAGTACTTGGCCTGGAACGCCTCGTGGACGAGCACCTGATGCTTCAACTGCTTCTGCTTCGGAAGCAACCGCAACAGCTTGAGCTCGACCAACAGCGAGATCTTGAGCTTGTCGAGCTCGGACAGCTCGCTGAGGTGGAACGTGCCCAAGTTGGCGGGCACCTGGGCCAACTCCGCCACCCGGGTGGAAATCTTGTTGACAATCACTGTCTCCGGCGCGAGACCCTCGCGGCGTTCGGCGGTGATGCCGTAGCGCCGGGCCCGTTTCTCAAAGTCGGGCTCCCACTCGAGCAAGTCGGACTCCTCAGGAGGCGGCGTCTGTTCTGGGTCGCTGAACGTGCGCTGTAATCCGGGAGGCAAGTCCAAATCGCGTGAGAGCACCTGGAGCCCGGCAACCTGGGCCAGCAACAAGTCGGAGTCAATTTCGCCCACGGGGTCTGCAGCGTCGAGGTCGGCGAAAAAGGCCGCCTCCTCGTCCTCCAAGCGCTGCTGCTGCTGTGACACCTGCGCCAACACCCGTTCCATCGCTTCCAACTCCAGTGCTGCTGGGTGCATCGGGTCGAACTGGGGGTCGTCCTTGGAGATTTTGAGCAAGCGGTAGTAGCGGTCGAGCAAGTGGTTCAACTCCAGCCGCAGCAAGGGGAACTCCACCACGGGAGGTGTGGGGTACCGGTCGCTGGGCGCCAATACCGTGCCGTTACCGTTCATGTTGGGACGCGATAGTGGCCGAGGGTTTTTTCAGTTGTTTTGAAGAGGCGCGCGGGTTGTATGCACACGGGTCGGTGGTGGTGAGGGGGCCGGTAGGGGAGAGGACTGTGGGGGAACAAGGGTGGTGTGTGGTGTGTGGGTGTCTGTGGGTTATGGTTGTGGGTGCGGGGTGTGGGTTTGCCGGCGCATGAGTGATCTTTGGGAGGGTGGCGGAGAGATGGGCTACGTGGATGTGGCTGAGAATAATTGTGGAGCGTTTTGAGTGCTTGAATGAAATTTGTGTGTAGTTTGTAAAGGGTGTAGTGTGTTTATCGGGTATTAGGTATTGGGTATTGGGTGTATTGGGTGTTGTAAATGTAGCATGCGCAGTGAGTATAGTGGGTGTAGCGGGTAAGGGTGCGTTGTGGTGTCAATAGAATCGATGCGTGGTTGCACCAGTCAATACCACGTGAGATACCGGTCATCTTTGTGTTTCAATTGAATCAGTCTACAGGATATTCTTTTCCCATAACTCTTGTGACTGTCGTACTACTTTGCAACCTCTACCGCGCCCCTTTAGTATATCCACTTCCCTCATTCGTCCCTACCACTTTTCAGTAGACTCATGACTTCACTTCCACTACTCCAAATAATGCAAACGCGCCTCTATCTGCTAAACCACCATTTCCCATCCCCTCGCGACCTTGCCCGATACCCATTGACGTCCTCCACGCGACAAACGCGTGTCCCGCTAGATCCCCCACGATTTTTTTCCGGGGTAGCCCACCATTGCCGCGTCGGACCGAGTCAGGGACGCCAATGGGGCTTAGTCCAGCACCCCCCAGTGCTCGCATCTACAAACTCTATTTGCTCTAGTCGCTCCCACTCACGTGTGCGGGAGCTTGCTCTATCGAGCCTGTAGTCTCGGTGATAGGCGGATCGGGGTTATCGCAGGCAGCGCGAAAAATTGGACCCGACTATGACCCCATCACTATTGCGGTTGGCGGCCCCCAGGCTCGCCACAGCGACGCATACGGGAGTCCGCCCCATTCCCAGCCGTCTCTTCACCACCCCGGCGCTAGTGGCGCTCTCGCGTGGCTACGCCCAAAGCTCCCGCGACAACGCTACCGACAGGTCGGAGCATCTCCGACGGATGTTTGACGACGCCCGGTACTTTGGCAAGCATTCGCTGGGCACTCGCACCGGGCTCTTCGGCAACCGCTACCTCAAAAGCCCCCACGGCCTCATAGACTTTTCCCAGCAGCTGCTTGCCCGGGCCAAGGCGCTCGTGGCGGACTTGCTCGACAGTGCCAGCACCGAGCACGGCAAGCACACGTACGT
Organism: Diutina catenulata; assembly: GCA_030560525.1. Taxonomy (NCBI): domain Eukaryota; kingdom Fungi; phylum Ascomycota; class Pichiomycetes; order Serinales; family Debaryomycetaceae; genus Diutina; species Diutina catenulata. The sequence goes on from JAKTTW010000004.1 coordinate 150,031, forward strand.
GCGGCGGTTGGACCAGTTGAGCGACTTGTTGTGCCGGGTGATCGACGTGGCCGAGTTCATCCGCGTGGCCCACCCGCAGCGCCAGTGGGTCGACGCGGCCCAGCAGACCCACGAGATGATGTTTGAGTACATGAACCAGCTCAACACCAACGTCGAGTTGTACACGCACCTCCGCGACATCTTGACCTCGCCCCAGGTGTGTGACGAGCTCACGCCGGAGGAGATCGAGGTGGGCGAGTACTTGCGCCAGGACTTTGAGCGGCTGGGCATTGCCATGGACCCCGAGACCCGCGACAATTTCGTGGCCATCACCCAGCAGATTCTGGTGTTGGGGTCGCAGTTCAACGCGGGGGTTCTGGAACTCGCCGCCTACCTGGTCACCGTGCCCCTCTGGGAGGTGAAGCTGCTTCCCAAGCAGTTGCAGAACGACATCATGGCCTACCAGAGCAAGTTTGCCACCAAGGCTGGCCCCACCGAGGTGCAGATTCCCCTCGTGGGCCCGTTGCCATACCGGATCTTGGTACTGTGTCCCTCCGAGAGCTTGCGTCGCCGGGTGTGGATCGCGCTCCACAACCTGGGCACCGACCAGGTGGCCACGTTGAACCAGATTGTCCAGTACCGTGCGTACTTGGCACACATGTTGGGCTACCTGTCGTTCAGCGCCTACCAGCTTGAACACAAGATGGCCCGCCACCCCACCAACGTGCTCACGTTCTTGAGTAACTTGCAGCAAAAGCTTCGTCCCGGGGTGGAAGACGAGCTTCGCGAGCTTGTCCGTGGCACCGGAGTGCCTCCGTTGGCCCCAGGCAAACAAATCATCGACGCGGTGAAGCCGTGGGACCGCGACTACTTGCTGAACCGGGCGTACGGCGGCCCCGTCACCACCTCCACCGCGGCCGAGCGCGAGGGGATGGCGCCTCCGCTGGATAGCGTACTTGCCCGCGACAACGAGGCGTTCACGGGATCCAACCCGGAGGCCGACCCCATCAACTTTGTGCCGCGTACCGACATCCGCAAGGAGCTGGAGGCGGTGTTGGCGCAATTCCCGCCCATTTCCGAGTACCTTTCCGTGGGCACGGTGGTGGCTGGCCTTCTGGAACTCTTCCAAGCCATCTACAACGTCGAGCTCATCCCCGAGGCCGCTGCTCGCGGCGAGACGTGGGAGTCGCAGGTGCGCAAGCTTCGTGTGTACGATCACACCAAGGGCGAAACCATGGGGTTCTTGTATCTCGATTTCTGGTCGGCCAAGGTGCTCCCCTCGCATTTTACCATTGTGTGCCTGCGCAAGCTCAACCGCGACCTTGGCGACGACGTGGTAGGCCAGGTGCCCGTGGACAACGGCCACCAGCTTCCCGTGGTGCTGTTGGTGTGCAACTTTGCCGCCATGAGTACGAAACCTACGCTTTTGACCCTTGAACAGGTGGACACCATTTTCCACGAGATGGGCCACGCCATGCACCTGATGATCGGTCGCACCGATTTGCACAACTTGCTGGGCACCCGCTGTGCCACCGACTTTGTCGAGTTGCCGCTGGTGCTCATGGAGCTGTTTGCCAAGGACCCCCGGGTGCTCTGTCGCATTGGCCGTCACATCGACACGGATGAGCCCTTGCCGAAGGCGCTTTTGCAAGCTCAGCAACAGCAGACCGGTCAGTTGAGTGCATGTGAGGCGTTCATGCAGCTGAAAATGGCGATGCTTGATCAGGTGCTCCACGATGAGCTGGTGATCGCCAACTTGCACCACTTTGACTCGACTCCCGTCTACCATGGCTTGGAAAAGCATTTGCAGGTGTTCGCCGACACTGAGCTGACGTGGCATGGCAAGTTCCCCCATCTTTTCTCCTACGGACTGGTGTACTACCTGTATCTCTTAGACCGGGCCATCGCAGAAAAGGTGTGGCAGGAGCTTTTCGAGGCAGACCCGTGGCTGCGAACCGCCGGTGACCGCTACAAAAACGCCATTTTGAAGTGGGGGGGTACCCGTGACCCCTGGCTTTGTTTGGCGGACGCATTACAGGACTCTTCGTTGGCTAAGGGCGATGCCCAGGCTATGGAGACGATTGTACAGTAAATAGACCCGATAAACGACACTTTTTTTGCCACTGTCAAATGAGGAAACTACACCGCTATCGCTCCTTATCGACCGGCGGCTCCCTGAACCGGAGTCATCGGTGACCTGTGACAGACATTGTCGCGTAAGCCCAAAAGGGATTCGCGAAGAGGTTCTCCTTGGTAGACAAAAATAACCTTGGCTGCACACAGGTGACAATCCCGAATCTGGGTCTGCGGTGACCCCTTGAGGATAAGCGTTCTCTTAGACCTCGTGGGATCGCCTAACCCGGATTAGTGTCGGGCCGGTCTATTGTTTGACGACAAATTGGTCATCAGGCGGGGCTTCACACCCGAGGTTCTTACTTAGGCAACCAGTAGACACCATAGGTTCGCGACAGGAAATACGGCGTACACACACTGCGTTAGCCTCCTTTAGACCTGGTTGCAATTCGTTAAACACTAAGATTTGGATTATGGAACAACCTCACAATTGTTTCGTTACATTTTCAGTAAGCATTGCTGGTCGTATTGTGTTTGGGGTCACCTTTTACCAGTGATCATATCCCTAGGTAACCCCACCACTTACCTGGCTCGGAAACAACTGCCAGGGATATGCGACCCCTCAAAGCCTTTTGCGGCGCTACAGTTGCTTAATAAGCATCATGGGGTAAATTCAGAAAGCCGTTGCCGTGAATGTAGTAGAAAGTCAAAAGAAATCACGTCGCTTCACACAATAACAGGGTGGGGTTGCCTTTTGACTTACCAGTTGCATATGGGCCCACAGTGCGGAAAAATAGGCCCGAGCCGGTTTGCGTCGGAGCAAGTGGCGTGGTGCCGGGCCCCGCGCTCCCGTCCTCACCCCTCTTTGTCATTAGGGCGCTTCTCTACTTCTCCACACTTTAGAAAGTCCGATCATAACCGAGATCACGCCAGGTGCGGGGCACCCTCCGGTGACGGCATCTGCAAGAGCCAACAGCCGTCTGCGGTGATTTCAGCGAGGCAGGATCAAATGATGCGACAGACAATGCACCCTCGATAACACTGTCACCAATTGACGTGCGGGGAACCTGAACATCTCCGCTGATTCCTCGATCGCTTACTTCGACTGCCGTTGACACCTACCGGAAACGGAAAGGGTCCCTGAGGCGATGCTTTTTTCCCAACAACGGCGGCAGAAATTTTTTAAAATTTTAAGAAACGCCGTGGTAGTAGACGCGCAAGGAAGAAAATATTTTTTGAGATTGTAGATGCAATAGCAAAATGCCTTATGAGCTGTGCCGCTAGATATAAATGATGGCTCCTGCTGCTACCCCAGACTATCGCCTCAATGAATAAAGACGAGTTGAAAGTCGTCGCTTCCGAGAAGCTGACGCAGCTTCCGGATTCCTATCAGTCTCCTTACTCTGGGTCGTCGGATTCAGTTGCCGAGGGCGTCCAGCTCCACGGCTGGGCCAAGTTCACCGATGGTTTCCGCCGCAACAAGTCGTCTGAACACGCCGGTAAGCAACTCGAAAAGAAGTTGACGTTGCGTAACTTGGTGTTGATGTCGATGGTGACCGGTATCGGTACCGGTTTGTTGGTGGGTACCGGTAAGATTTTGCACAACGGTATGTATTTTTCCGGCGCTGAACGCCGTGTCGAAGCGTGATTATGTACGTTCCCTGATGCATCTACTAACACTGCAGGTGGTCCCCTTTTGGTGGTTCTCGGCTACGCCATTGCTGGTACCTTTGTGTACTGCACTCTTCAGGCCGCTGGTGAGTTGGCCGTGGCTTATCCGCATTTGTCAGGTGGGTACAATGTTTACCCCCGTCGGTTTATTTCGGATCCCTTTGCTTTTGCTACGTCATGGTTGTATTGTATTCAGTGGTTGTGCGTCATTGCCTTGGAGTGTGTCACTGGTGCGATGACCATTGCTTACTGGACAGACATCAACCCTGATGCCTGGGTGGCTATCATCTTCTCTGTGATTCTTTTGATCAACTTTTTCGGTGCCAAAATGTATGGCGAAGCTGAGTTTGTCATTGGAATGACTAAGATCGCTATGTTGGTTGGCTTCATCATTATGGGTATCTGTGTTGATGTTGGTGCTAACCCTCGTCATGAGTTCATCGGCGGTCGTTACTGGCACAACCCCGGTGCTGCCACCTCGTTCAAGGGTTTCTTGGCTGTGTTTGTCACTGCGGCTTTTGCCTATGGTCAGACCGAGTACATCGCTCTTGCTGTTGCTGAGCTGTCCAACCCCAAGGCCTTGCCTGTTGCCTGTAAGATGGTGGTGTATAAAATTCTCATTTTGTTTATCGGGTCGTTAATCATGGTTGGTTTGCTTGTGCCTTACGACAATGACAGACTCATGGGTGGTTCCGGCTCGAATGCTTCGCCTTATGTATTGCTGGCTGCGTTGCATGGTGTCCGTGTGGTGCCCCACTTGATCAATGCTGTCATCTTGATGAGTGTCACCTCTGTCGGTTCGCTGGCGCTTTACTGCTCCTCGCGTACTTTGCAGGCTCTTTCCGAACAGGGCTACGCCCCTGCGTGGTTCAACTACATTGACAAGACCGGTCGCCCCTTGCGTGCTTTGTGTGTGTGTTCCATCATCGGTATCTTCTCGTTCATTGCCGCTTACGAAAAGCAGGAGGAGGTGTTCACCTGGTTATTGTCTATTTCCGGGTTGTCGCAAGTGATTACCTGGGGTGCCATCGTGGGCTCGCACATTCGTTTCCGGGCCGCTCTCAAGTATAACGGTGTCCCGCTCGAGTCTTTGGGGTACGTTGCCTCGACTGGTCTCTGGGGCTCTTGGTACGCTCTTATTTGGTTTATCCTTGTCATCATTGCCCAGTTTTACGTGGCTTTATTCCCTTTCTACATCGGCGGTGAACCCAACGTTGATGGTAAGCCCGACGCTGAGGCTTTCTTCCAAGGCTATTTGTCGGCTCCTATCTGGATTGCGTTTTATTTCATCCGCATGATCTGGAAGAGAGACTGGAGACTCTTCCTTCGCGTTAGTGAGATCGATCTTGACACCCAACGCGAGATTTATGACCCTGATATTATTGCTCTTGAGAAGCAAGAAGAGGCGCAAAAGGTAAAACTGTCGTTTGCGTACCGCGTCCGCAAGTTCTTCTTTTGGTAGATTTTACGAATTAATGCACATTAAGTTATTACTTTTTCAACACACCGTTGCCAAGGTCGTGGCAGGGGCGTGTGATGCCGCGTTTTCGTGCAGCCAGTACGGAGGCGACACGCCGGTAACGCATCTCTTCGCCTGCAGAAGGCATGGTACTGAAACACTGGCTCAACTTTGTATGGCACATATGGGCTTTGCTAATGAAGGCTTTCGGTAAAAAATTATTCTGAAGCCTCTTATCGTAATGCAACATGGCTTATATTCTGTGCGACATGATCCGATGACTGAGGCACACTATCGGAAAAACTTTACATACATGTACATACATCACTGATAACATACTTGGACATTGCGCCAACTCCCCTCATCACGAATGATAAGTGACGGTAATGCCTCAAAACGCCGCCCGGGTCGTCTGAGGGAAAACCTTAACCGGTGGGTAGCTGCCTCAAACTACCCCTCTCTACGGTTGCGCTTTTTTTCGAGAGCGTCGCAGAGAGTTTCCTTTTTCTGTACTTGAGTCATAATCAGGTGAATATGTCTATTAAAATCGTAACTCATATCTGCAGCAACAACTGCTCAATCAAGCGGGTGCGTTGGCCGGCATCGGCGGGGGTTTCCGTGTCGACATCTGCATCCTCCACCGCGGGATCCTCGTACTCGTCTAAGTCGTCCTTGGTGAGACCAGCTATTTTCTGGCGGACGTCGGCCAGCACCTTGTCAATCTCGTCCATCTCCTTCCGTTTCTGCTCTATTTGTTTGCGCAAAAACATGATAAGACTTTCACGCAGCTGGTGGGGACGGTAGGTGTTGAGTAAGTGGTTGATATTGATGAGAATGAGCGAGATGTCCTTGATTTTGGGCTCAAATTTCGCTGGGTCAATCAGCACAATCCCAATAAGCTCGAGAAAGTTAAGCAATAACAGGTCAACCAATTTGTGGAGCTCAGCAATCTTTGTCTCCAGAGTGAGATGCTCGTCATTGGCTGGGTATAATTGGTCCCATTCTGTGTCCTTAAGACTTGGAAGTTTATCTTTGAACAGCCAAATATTACCGTAACCACGATACACCTCCCCCTCGGGTTGTTTTGGCGGCACCAAAAACCGAAGCTCTCCCGGGGGTACGTCGTCACTCTGAGGTAGTGCGGCAAGCTTTTCTAAGTTTTCATCGGTGAAGAACTTGACAAACGGCGGTGGTGGTGGATATAACGACAGAATAAGCTCGTCGGACATGGGCTGTTTGTGAGGTAGATTTGTTCGCGCGGCTTGTCAAAACGCGGTCGCCTTGAACGTGGGGATGTGAGGCTCTAGGAAAGGGTATGAGTGAGGAAATGGTGATAATCTATGAAGACGAGATGCTTACTTTGTCAGCATTGACAGATATTTGAAGTTCTCAATATTCTTCCTTCCAGTATGTTTGGAGTTCAACTCAAGAGTGCCGAACACAAACTTGTAATTGTACTAAAGACCGTTTTGGTCATGAGATTCAGATGCGGTCGATCAGTTCTCACTACCTCGTTTGTTTCTACTTCTCTTCCTCGTCAATTAGCAACCCTCTGATTGTCAATAGGTTGACTAGCGACAATACCGTTGGCTCTTTATGCCCGCTTGACGTTTGGGGAAAACTATCAAATGACGAGTCCAGGATACTTAGTTCCATGAAAAGGTGAGCCGGTTAATCACGACTAAGGCATAGAAGCTATCATGGCCTTCCTTTAAAACCTGCGAGCATTATCGGATATGTCAAGAATTAAAACTTCTAAGGAGTAATTGAATCTAAAAAAAAAGCGGAACCTCTCCATATTTGAACGAAACTAGTCTTAATGAATTGATGAGCAGATTATCATTATGATTCGTAGGAGACTCGTTGTTAATTTTATCCCATCTCTCACACCAATCCAAACTGTCCCTTGAGCAACCTCCAAAACAAATTTAGAAACAGGTGAACGTTATATTGGAATGGTTTACTTCAATTGTTGTCGATGAGTTACGTCTAGCTAGCCCAATGAAACTAGTACTTTACCTTTTAAGGCTGGAAAGTCATGGCTTCAAAGGAGATGGTTGGAAGTTGCTCGCAGACTCTTGACCCTGTAAACTCCATGTTTCATTACATACGCCCATGTTTCCGCGGCTTCCATGCCAGTTTTTCATGTTTTTGCAGCCCCTTGATGCCTACACATTGCCTACATATTTGTCATCTGCGAACAAATCGATCTCACTACACACCATGGAAGTCGACAAGGCGGAAGCCATGGATGTCGATGGTAAGTGCGAGCAATCTATTGACACTACTGCGGTGACCAATGAGACTCCCCAAACAAGTTCTAACGCTCCAGTGGTTGACAAGAAGAAGCAGCGGTTTGAGGTTAAGAAGTGGACGGCGGTGGCGTTCTGGCTGTGGGATATCCAGGTGGAGAACTGCGCCATTTGCCGGAATCATTTGATGGAGCCATGTATCGAGTGCCAGCCCAACACCATCAACAACTCCCAAGACAAGTGTATTGCTGCCTGGGGCGCGTGCAACCACGCGTTCCACTACCACTGTATCAACCGGTGGTTGCAACAACGGCCACACTGTCCGTTAGACAACACAGAGTGGACGTACCAGAAATTGGGTAACTAAATAGGCGGGCCTTCTAATACACACGCGTTCAGGCGCACATTCGGACTTAGTTGTAGTCTAGCCGCGATGCCACTAAGGTACATCGAGAATTATCTTTTGACACCCTGTTGTGTGGGCTAGCATATCACATTCGTCGTGAGACTTGAGAGTACTGCTCAGTTTATGGCGTTGGCTCAACAGAGTGAAACCTCTTGGACCAAACGGCGATGAATAATTTTGTATTAAACGATGCTAATTAAAATAGTGATAAATTGGGCAGCGCGGTGGTTACGAGGGGAACCGGCGCCAATTGCGGCCAAATGTGCCGAGGACAACCATTTCGTTGCACGACGCTGAAACGTCCGCCAAGGCTGCAGCTACTGTTTCGTCAGCTGCATTTCCGTCGAGCTCGACGAAAAAGACGTACTGCCATTGCTCCTGGTGCAGCGGACGCAGGTTAATCAGACTCAAATTGACTCCGTGCTGCTTGAAGCAACTCAACACGTCGCAGAGAGCACCGGGGTTGTCTGAGTTGAGCGTGAAAATGGCCAGAGTTACTGGGGCCAGCGTGATGGGCAACGCATCATGGCCCAACACGAGAAAGCGGGTGGTGTTATCCTTGTTGTCCTCAACACTCGCCTCGACGATGGGCAACTTGTAAAGCTCGGCACTCATCTGCGACGAAATACATGCTGAAGAGTTGGTAGTGTCGTCATGGACCATTTGCGCGGCTTGGGCCGTCAGAGCAGTGTCCACACGACGGAGGTTTTTGACAGTGTCCAAAAATTGGGTACACTGCGTCCACACCTGCGGGTGGCTATAGAGTACGGTGGCCTTGTCGAGGGTGGTGTTGGAAAGCACGTTGTGGTGGATTGCGACGTACTGCTCGGCAACAATTTTGAAATCTGACTTTTTTAGAAGGAACCGGTCCCTCAAGAGATCATAGGTGAACACCACCTGGCCATTGGTGGAGTTCTCAAAGGGTACCACCGCGTAGTCAACGTCGCGGTGCTCAATAGCATCAAAGCACGCGGAGATCAGGGGTTGCGGCAAAATCTCGCCATCAGGGAACTGTTGAAGAACCGCCTATCCATTAGTATTCATGCTTGGATATGAATCAGGGTTTTGGACTTACTTGATGGGTGTAGGTGCCTATAGGGCCCAAGAATGCAATCTTCATCTGCTCCGGAAACGGCGTGCGAGAAAAAGCGCGGAGAAATGCATCAAGCCTGTGGACGCTGCAAGGTCAACTTCAAGCAGAACAGGAAGCGACGTGAGAAAAGAAGAGGTTCTGCAAGTACATATGACTATCTTCAAGGAACGAAGCGTTTGCTGGGAAAATTCTTTGGCATGAGTTGAATAGACTGTTGACGAAAGGGAAGCTCGAAAGGTCCGAAGTAGAGATGGTTGTGAAGAGTATGGATCAGAGTACTACTCGCCTATCGCTGTGGCAAAGGGGTCCCTTGCCCGGAGGCGTTCTATTTGGCCATCGCAAAATATGAAACAAGTCTATCGCAGCACTTTTAGTGCCCCAATAGACCTGTCTCGCTACAATTGGATCGTTGGTGGCCCTGTATTTCTGTGGACCTATAACGTATCCGCAATTGAGACGAGGTCTGTAACCCAATTATTAATGCTATAAACCTAAACTTAAGCCTCCTCCTCAATAACGCCCTTCTCGGAAACGTAGATACCGTCCAAGAACTTACGGATATCCTTGTTACGGACACGGCAGATCTGCTGGACGTCAGCGGCACACTGAGACACGTCCTCAATAGAGTTACCAGTCAAGACCAACTCGTCCTTCTGGGTGGTGGACTGCTCGGCAGTGACACCCTCAGTGACAGCGACGGTGAAGGTCTTCTTCTGGCCCAAGAAGTTTCTGATCTCAATGACCTGCTGGCCATCCTTGTCAGCCAAAGTGACGTTGATGGGGAAATGAGCGTAGACGTATCTCATCTTGTACTTGTAACCCTTGGTGACACCAGTGATCATGTTGGCAATCAAAGACTTGACGGTTCTCAAGGTAGCAACCTGCTTACGGTCACCGTTGTGGATGACAATCTTGATAGCAGCGTCAGAGATCTTCTCGAAAGAGACGTTGATGTGGTTGAGGTTCTTGTGAAGAACACCACGGGGACCGTTAACGGTGATCTGTCTAGACTTGATCTGGACGGTAACACCTTCGGGGATGTCGAGGATCTGCTCGGATTGGACGTGTCTCATTTCGGGTGGTGATGAACTACGGTGAAAAATTTTGTAAAGTACTTGGTGCGAGGTGCGCGGCCCACACAGGACGGGAACATTTTTAGGGTTTGTGAACCCTATTGTCACGTGATGCATTATACAAGGAGAAGAAATACAACTGTGGACACTGGGCAAGCTGCTCTAGCAAGGTGCTATTGTTAGGGCAGATTGCTCAGACTTGGTTCCATTCATTGCTACTGATGCGTGCCTCATTTGCGGACTCGCTAGTGATAGCCCACCCAACGCAATGAGAAAAGTAGCGAAATGTACGGTAATGGCCAGTAGTATTAACGGGCCTCCAACCGGCCTCCAACCGTCCCCTTGCATCGTGTACTGCTCTGGTCACTTCCCACAACTCTGGCTCTTTGCGTTTCCAATTGTGCCGTTGGTTTCCAAGCTGACTATTCAACCCTGAATCCACTAAGCATAATCACTCTACGTCTCTCTCCTTTCCGTATTATTGTTTAAATGAGTATGTGGCCGCCCCGGGCGGTCAAAACAAGTCCAACAAGTCAGCGTTGGTTTTTTTGTCAACCGACATCGCCCCCATTTCCTGGGTAGGCGGTTGCGGCGACTGCGTTGGCGCCAGGTTGAACATGTTCAAAATGTCTTGATTCGAGGACGCCTGGGGTTGCTGTTGCGGCGGCGGCGGTGTTGAGAACAAGTCATTGAGCTCGTCCAACAAAGAGTTGGACCCTTGAGACAACGCCAGCGAGTCCACGTCATCATCAAAGTCGAGCAAGTTCTCGTTTTTGACGTTGTTGATGATCTCGGTCTTGGCCATCGCTTTCAAGTCCTCGATGTCCCCTGCGGTTGTGGTCAGGGCCCGCAGGTTGTCAATGAACGTGTATGCTGGTTTTTGGTACACCAGGGCAATTGTACCCAACTCTGCCACCAATTGGGCCAACACCTGGGGATTGAATGTAGGGATGGTGTCGCCGATAGGGGGAACGGGCTGCAATACAACCTTGGTCTGGGCCGCAGCATCCGCCAGCGACAACAACCGCCAGTACAAGTAAGCGCGATCGCGCACATCGGGGGTATCACACTCAGTAGTGGCAATCTCCAACACCTTCTGCAACTGAGCGTTGTAGGTGCCCTGAATCTGTAGCGACACCTTCACCACCGCCAGCACAATGTTGAGTTGAATGGCCGGGTCGTACTCAAGGAATCCAGCGATGAAGTGGTCAAGCTTGGCACCCAACCCAGAGAAGTACTTGGGGTAAGCTCCCAAGAGGAAAACGTAACCAGAGATCGCAGCCAGTTGCTCGAGCTCTTCGGCGTGGGACGAAACCACAGGCACCACAAGCGTCAACAAGTCGTTCTTGTTGGGGTAGCGACGGATTACATTGGCAAGAGCAGCTACCGCCTCGTTGATAACAAGCTCGCCGCCTCTCTGATCGACAAGGTATACAAGCAAGTTGATCGCCTTGACCGCGGCCAGTTCGAGCTTGATGGCGACGGTGCCAATTGCGGCAATGGCCTTGGCAACAAGCAGCGGCTCAAACTCCTGGGCGTACTCCTTGAGCTCTCCCAACAACAACTGCGCGTTGGAGTCCAGGGCCAAACGCACCATGATCTCGAGCTTCTCGAGCTTGAGATACAAGGGGTCCAGGTATTTCAAAAAGAATACGCGCAACTCTCGCAGCAACACCTGTGGATAGCGCTCCAACACGATTCTGATGTTTTTGAGACCCACGTACTGGGCCTCGGGGATCAGCAGCGACACAAGCGACACTAACGGCGCCAGCAACTTGCGCAACACCGCCAGCTGCTCGTCAGCACTCAACCGGGGAACATGACGGACCACCGCTTTCACCAGCGACAACACCACTGCGGGGTTGGCGTGCTGCAACTGAGGAACCACTCTCTCGATGATGTGATGGGCGTCCTCGGCGCCCTGAGCCGTGTAATCGGTCAACGCGGTCAAGATAGTGATGCGGCCCCATTCAGTACACTCGTTGAGACACATCAACAACAGCTTGGCCACCGTGGGGGACAAATCAAGCTCGGGACCGCCAAAGTCGCGGATCTCATACAACCCGTTGATGGCGTTGGCCACCACCATGGGGTTGGGATCAGCCACCATCTCCTGCAACTTCTCCACAAAGCCAAATTCCTGGCACATCTCGCGGTCCAAGTCGTAGAGTTTGGCTACGCAAAGGGCGGCCGTCTTACGCACATACGGATTGTCGTCGGCCAATGTACGCAGCAACGGCACCTCCATGTAGTCGACCATCTTGCGGACACGAATGCATCCCATCGTCCGAATAGCAAGCGCCCGGATCAAGGGATTGGGGTCCTCGGTGTCCTGAACAAAGGTGTTGACGGCCAAAATACACAATTCGGGGTGCGATTTCGAGTAGTTCATGAGGTACAAGTACACGAGCTTCTTCTGCTCGATGTCGTAGGTGGCAATGTTCTTCAAGACGTCGGGGAACAACAGCAGCACGTCCTTGCCGACCGTCATCGCCTGGATCACCCGCTGGATAGCGTCTTTGCGCTCGTGGCGGTACTGCAGCACCAAGCCATTGCGCAACTCAAAGGTCTCCCCCTTGCGTGGGCCCTGAAGGAACTTGCGGATCTTCTTCTCCAACGCCTGTTGCATGCTGTGGTGGTCAAATCAATCTCGTTTGTTGGCGCGAAAAACAGTCGCGCGCGGCGCAGCCACGGGCCGATGATAGGGGAAGGTACTAGGCAATTGGGAGCAATGGGATTAGATGAGGGGGGGTTTACAGTGTTAGTAGTTGCTTTCTCTTATTGCTACGGGTTTGAATGAGTATTGGGCTTCGGATTTTGGTGAAGCCTTACTGTTGCCAGGGTATGGGGCGGGAAAGAGGACATAGACGCTAGATAATTGTGAGAGGAAATGAGGTGAGAGAGGTTCCAAAACACCGCCTTACTTGAGTAAAGCACTGTGTGTGTACAACAAAGTGTTTCCTTTCGAATCAATTCAAAACTATCTCAAATTTTGTACAAATATTGAAAAAAATTACACGAAAGGTGATGAAAAAAATGTTCAATGACTTCAAACATTGATCAGTGGGTATCTGTTTCCATTGCAGACACGAGCTCTTGCTCTTGTCAAACCAGCACTGCAACCTTCCCGCTGCTGGTTCCACGAGCGTCCCCTCATTACCAGACGCGCACCAAAAAATAGACACAAGATGGAGACGCGGAAGCGACCGCGGGAACCCACAGTCTCAGCACCACCGCTGCCCGAAACACCATCGCCTCGACGAAGACCACGGCTTGTTGCTGGCACCGCCAAGCTTCCTCCGCCTCTGGGCGACTGGGACGCGATCTTCGCGTCCTTCGACACAAGCCTCACGTCGTCATCCACCGAGCGGGTCGCGGTGGCTCTCACGGATGCCTCGGAGCTGGAATCTGAGCCGACGGGACAGTGGGACGACGTAGGCCTGTTCTCTGCCCCAGTTTCCAATACGGATTCAACCAGAACCCCTTCGCAATCCGAGGCTTCCCTTGACAAACGTACCTATGGTGGAACCCGATCACTACGACTAGGGGACGACGCTATCGAGTTAGAGGAGGCCAGCGAGCCTCTCGAGCTGATTCACGACCTCAAACACGCCGCGAAAAGCGACTCCCTCGACTATTACCTCCAAAAACTCGTGCTGGTAGAGGGCCAGATCGAGTTGGCCATGGCCTGGGTCGAAGAACAGACACTATATCCAGAGCTTATTGACAAACTCACAACCCATTTGGGCGATTCATCGGTCAATGAAACCATTCGTCATCTCATGGCCATCAATTTACTGTTCTTGGTAGCCGAGGGCCACGTTGACTTGGCTTCGTCCGCATACGTGCCTCTCATGCAAAAGCGGCCGTCGGTGGCCACGTCGAGGTTCTACCGTCAAAAGTACGAGGCAGTGCTCGCTCTGCTTGTATAGATTCGTATATTTATTATGCTAAAAGGGGGCCTTTACTCGTCCTTGAGACCGGCAACGGCTCTGCCAGTGTAGTACAAGGGGAAGATGGTGGCCACGGTGAACAAAGCGTAGAAGGGGTAGACAAGGGTCTTGGAGTGCTTGCCTCTCAACCACAAGGGCTGGGTCGACGCCTGGTATCTTCTCTGGTTAGCGATAATTCTCTGGGGGTCCATGGTTGTGTGTGGTGCTGAGCAGTGAATTTTTTCGCCTTGTGTGGTTGGTTGGGATTATGTGCAGGTGCGAAAGTGGTCTGATAATGTTCCGGGGTATGCACCGTTAATTGTGAGCGAATGTCAAAATGTCCCGGGACTGGGGACGGTGTGTTGCTGGTGTCTTTGTGTAGAGTACTTTGCCATGACTGCGAACGCAATTATGTCTTAATGCTGGTGGTCACCAGTTGCTTTTCTAGCGATCAGCAAACGATCCCTAGTGAAAAATTACGCCACATGTAGGTAGAACTAGCCAGTAGAATCTCACCCCATAAACTCGTAATCGTGGTAGTATACACACGCCCTGTGTATTAGAATGGAACAGGATAAGCTGAGCGGGTACTTGACACAATGCCAATTGTACGCAGGGACAATTATACCAGCGGGCTCTACTATGGTCATGATACATTAACGTACACACCGTCAGGTGTCAGTGCTATTTACTCGTCATCGTCATCACTCACCTCAATAACTCGGTGGTTGCGCGGCCGCCGGAAGTTGTCGAGGGCCTCGTTCATCTCTTCGTCATCAGATAGTAAATGCTCCAGCAGCGCGTACGGCCGCTCGGAATCACTAAGAAACAGGCGCTCACTAAGCGCGTGTTCCAGGTCCAGGTCAATGGCTATAGGTTCCAGATCGTGGGACCCGCGTTCGTCGTCAGACCCGTCATGGTCGAGCTCGCGCTCCAGAAGGCCATGCCACAGGTCGGCGTCGGAAAGTACGGCCTCGCCAACGTTTATCACTTCCTCGTCCGAATTAACGACAAAACCGTCGTCAGAGTCGTAGGAATCGCGCCCGTTTAGACGTATTTCGATGTCGCTGTTATCAAGCGAGTCCTGTTCGTACGCAGCGCGTTCGTCCTCATCAAACTCGTCCACGGGACGACGCAAATGGGCTCCACAATGGTCGCATTCCAGCCCGTGCACCTCCCACCCACACAGACCACATCGAGGTACACCGTCCAGGTTGTCAATCATCGTCGTGGCCAGGTCAAACAACTCTCCAAACAAGGCATTGTCACGGAAATCGTCGTCATATGCTCGGGCCCGATCTTGTGCCACCCTCCGCAAACGTCTTTTCTCATCGAGGTCCAGAGTGCAATCGACCATCATTTCGGTCACCAGCTTGGCCATATCCCTCAATGACAAATTGAGCCGGGGTTTGGTGTCAATATCTGAGCGACAGGTAGGACACAGGAGCTTTGTAGAGAACCAGGCCATGATACACTCGTAGCAGAACAGATGTCCACATTCACACAGCACCGGCGCATGCATGGTCTCCAGGCAGATGGTGCACTCGAGCAGAGCCACGAGCTTCTCTATGAGCCCCCCGAGAAGCTGCGAGTCCTAATTGTTAGTAACAAGCGATGAACCAGGTTATCGGAGGCATTTGCGAAATACGATCAAGTCCGATGACCATCGACCGCCCACCAGTGGAAACTGCGGGATCAGTCATCTCGCTTCTGTAAACACCCCAAAGTCTTATGAACTTATTGGTAATTAGCATTACATACTAGCTCGCCCCACTGGAACGTATCAGACAGCGCCATACGTGGTGATGATAACAAATGTGTCAGCCCTACGCATAATGACGAATACGAAAAAAATCCTAGTGCGAAGCGATATACTCACGAATATCAGTACTGCTGATTTTGCCATCAAACAGCTCGCTGACGTTGTCACCGATGACACCAATCTCCACTACGTCGACTGTGGAGAACCCTTTCTCCTGGCGCGTTTTGTTGACAAACTCGCCGCCACTTCGAGTTTCGCCACTGACCACCAATGCGTCGATATCAGGCACGTAGCCAGTAGGACCGCACACGTCATTGATCTCGTAGATGTTATAGGGACACGAGTCCCACGAGATGAGCTGTAAAAATGCAATCACACTTTGTTGGCGGGTATAATAGCTCTCCATGACTTCGGCGTGTTTCTTCTTCTTCAAAAGCTCGGGGCCGGTGATCCCCACAATGAGGCGGTCTGTGGGCAAAAACCGAGCCATGGAAAGCAAAATCTTGTGGCCATCGTGGAGATGGTCGAAAGTGCCCCCTACTGCGGCCACTTTGACGGAGCCAAACTTCTCTTGAGAATGCGGGGTGGTTGCTGTGGGTAGCTGCACATTGAAGGAAGTGCCACCAGGGTACTCGTCGTTGGCCAGGACGATCCGCTGGTACTTGCCAATGGGCAGGCCATTGAACAAGACGTTGATGTCGAACGTGTAGGTGCGACCCGCGGCGGCCGCTAATTTACGGAGGTGTTGGTAGTAAGTTGCCAATACCGAGTTCAAGGCCGCAGCGTCGGTGATGGTGTCCAAAACCACCACGTCTACACCTGTCCCCTGCTCGAGCTGGGCCCATTGCAGCTCAATGAATGGCCGGTAATCATGGGTGGTGGGCGACTTGATCGCGACTAACGTAGGGTTCATGGGGTGATGCTGCAGCACAAATGCGCACTGTTTACGTTTTAGCCCAAACCCGAAGGTAGAACTAGACGAGGGTCTGCCACTGCAGAGCCGGTGATTTGGTGCAGTCTGGGGTGAGGATGCAGAAGTAGCCAATCAAGAATTTTCCCACCAACCAATGTGTCTGGTCAAGTGTGGGTGCCCAGGCAATCTGATTTCCATTGGCTACTTTTGCGCCTGCGGGACGCGGGCGTACCGCTGTGATGGGTGTGGGGGCATTCTATGTCCCAACTCGCTTTGGGAGCCTCCTCGTCAAGCCACGGGGATGCCATCCATACGCGTCTGATTGCTTTATCAAGAAAACCGTATCGTGTTTGAAGGACACGAGGTAGCCATCGCTGGTAGCTAATCTCACTACCATCTCGATCTGGTACCATTGTACGCGTACCCACCTACACGAACCCAATACCCGCCATGACCACTTTGCCCCCACGAGATACCAACCGAATACTCACGCCTTCTGACGGCTCAGGCCACTCGATATCGAATCACCACCCACACATAAGGAAATACCGTTATAGACATAATATATACAAGACTCTATAATAATTCGTAGATCTGCGTGCGTAAATAGCCCGCTTTGTCGTGGTCGCCCTGGGTACTGGTACGGATGGATATTAACAGCCGGATGAGCTTCATCAAACGCGCCTCTTGTTTATCCAAGTCCTGGCGTTCGTTCAACGCGTTGTATATATACTCCAACGACGGCAAAATCTCCAGGGAGACGATCTTGGAGGGGTTGCGGACCAGTCGAGGCAAGTACATCCGGATTCCCGCCTTGGCGAGCTGCATGTGTGCAGCAAAAGCGTCCTTGTCTCCGACAATTTTCCCTGAATCTTGGATCCAAGTGGACGCATAGAGCCGATCGAATATTTTATTGATCGGCTCGATAATGTAGTTGGGCACAAGGTAGGCAGGGTCAGGACGGTCCTTAGTAAAATATGCCCCCAATGCCTCAACATACTGGGGTAGGATCAGGGAAACCTGTATCAATTGAGCCTCGGTGATAGTTTTGCGGGGGATATTGGGCATACCAGCTTTCTTCAACTGGTTCAAGTTGAAATCATTGTAGTAGTGGAGAGTGGTGATAATCGAGGCAAACACTCCATCAATAGCTTGTTGGCGAACCAAATCGATACCGTTAGTAGTACTCGTGGCCACAGCTTTCAGAAACACCAGCACGATATCTTCCAAATGGCTCTGCCCTTGGCGCCGTCCATGGGCATTGATCTTGAAAATGAAATTTTCGACGATGCCAGCGTCGATGGCTCCTTCTTGACTCTGGTACCTCTCCAAAACTCTGAAAATGGTTTCCGTGAATTCGCGGTAGCGGCCCATGGCGATGAGCCCATCCAAGATGTATTGTAGATGGAACCGGTTGATACGCGGTTCGCGGTTAGCTGAATCGACTGATGTCCGCATTTTGCGTCCATACTTGCCTTGGGTGCGCTGGTATTGCCAGTCCAAATACGCAGCTCGAGTTTCACCGTAGGTAGGACGGGTAAAATCCACCAACCGTTTTTGCTTATTAGAGAACAACGCCCGAGCCTTATTTTTAGACGTCAAGGGAGGAGGGAAAACCACCAAAGGGTTAATCTCCTCGGCCGACGGAAGAGCAGGGAGATCGGGCTCTTCATCGCTATTATGAAACTTGACATTCTTTGTCGGTTTCATCGCCTGATCGCCTAATACTTGGAAAAGGGTATCAATTTCGGGGTTGAATGCCCGCAAATAGGCGAATCCGCGAGGAACTAACGGCCCAGTGAAACATCCAACGAACACGGAGACGAAGGCCTCGTCGATTGACAAAAGCTTCCGTCTGGCTTTCTGTTTATAGGAAACAAGCATTGCCGGACTGTCGCGAGCTTGCTCCTTCGTAGGTGGTACGGGTGGAGTAGCACCCGCGATGACTTTAGCGTAGATAGTCTCAGCAATCGCTGAAAGCAGTTGCTGCCACCCTGGAGGACGGGTATGCTCGACTCTCTTCTTAACCCCGTTAAGTAAAACGGTGAATGATTGGCAATCGGGAATGATGTCGACCTTACCCTGAGGATCAGGCACAGCATGATCAAAAAAATCCCAGGCTGCCTGCTGGTCATTGTCCCACAGCTTGACCAACACCAGCAAGGCTGCATTAAACGTAGGGGTGGCGTTTTCTCCCTTCAAGTCGACGCCAGCAAAAATTTGTACCACTTTTTGCGCAGTTTCGCTCGAAAGCTTCCCCCATTCCGTCGCCTGAGACAACCCAGAAAAGAGAAGAATGTACGTCTGGTCATTGCACGGAACACCCCACCGTTTCCGGTTGTGGAAACTTCTCCATCCATCGTCTATGCGACCACGAGCAAAAAGCCACTGCATGATATTGTTCATAGCCACCGCCCCGTTCAGCCCTGCCATTCGGGCCAAGTATTCGGCACGGGCAGGGTCGCTGTCTCGTTCGAGTAACGCGCGTGTGGTTTTAGTTACAATAAACTCGTCCTTGAGCTGAGCAGGCGTGACACCCAAAAGGGCATGGATGAAGGGAGGTGGGATCGCACGTTTTGTCAACTTCTTGAAATGGAGTAGGTTGTCAAAAATCACCTTAGACTTGGGAGAGTTGGTATTCAAATCGCTAGGCCGTAGCTTTTGAAGCGACATAGGCTTCCCGTCCGCAAATTGCCACTGATGAGCATCGTAACGTTGTTGTAATTGAATGAGAAGCTTCTGGGGAGAGATCGGTGCCGATTTTTGGACTCGGGTGCCCCGTTGGGGTTTCTCAACAACTTGATCGGCAACAAACCGGTTAAGCAGTCGCTTCACCTGGCTGTAGTGGCGTATAAATCGGCGCATCCGGTGATGCGATTAGTTGGTGAAGTGCGATCGCACACAGCTTAAAGGGAACAGTGCACCGAGCTCAATGAAAAATTGTGGGAAGTAAGCTTATTTCTGACTGGGGAAGTCCGCTACAAAGCCTACGCTACTGGAAGAAATGATCTGTGACATTAAAATCCAGGATTGTTGGGAGATTCGACAAAGGCATCGCACCCAGTTTGGTTTGCAGCCCGCGCTATTCAGCTGTGAAGCGTCAAGAACTAAACTTATCCATACAAAGGGCCATGGAGGATGAACGCGAGCTCTGGGTGGCTTACAAACGCGCGATAGACTCTATCCTACGGCGTGCTACCGCAGAAAGCCTAAAGCAACAAATTCCCGAGCTTTTCCGCAAGGTGAATCTCCTCTGGTGTCTGGGACTCTTCGTGAGACAGACGATGAGACGACAACTTGAGGATTACGATAGCACGGCTGTGTATGCGGCTCTTGTGGCCGTGGTCAATGTCCATTTTGACGTGGCAGAGCTCATCATATCTCGTGTAATCCTTCAATTCCGCAAATTCTACCTCCGGAACGACGAGAGAGTGTGGTATCCCCTAGTGTTTGTGGGACACTTGGTTAATCAACGGGTGTGTCTGGAAGTAGTTGCTCTTCAAATCTTACAATTGTTGTTGCTGGATCAATGGACGGCCTCCAGCGTGGAGATGGCGGTAGAGTTGACTACAACCATTGGCGAGGCACTAGAATCCAAACCTGATGCCGCTGCCACGGTTTACGCACGGTTTCGCGAGCTTTTAAAGGAGAGCAGGCTCAATAGAGACAACCAACGTCGGGTTAAACGGCTTTTTGATCACCGACGCGGACAGTTCCGTCAGTTTCCCCGGGTTGTGCGCAATCTCAACCTTGTGAATCCAGCCGATAGGCCGACGCCGGTGTTTGTCGATATGAATGGGGCGCTTCAGGCTCATGACGATCAGAGTCGCTTCTATCCGGCCCAAAATTTAGAGGAAGAGTACAAAGAGATGTTACAGGAGATTTTACCCGAAGAAGAGACCCAAGATGCGGTTAAAGACACCTCCCATCAACCGTTAGAACATGTGGTTGACTTGACCGACTCCGAACGTCTAGGACTCCAGAAGCGGGTGTACCAGTCAATCATGTCATCACTTTCGGCCAACGAGGCCGTACACAAGCTTGTAAAGCTTCAAATTACTCCTGTGGTGGTGGCTGACATGGTGATCAAATGCTGCGCCCAGGAAAAAACGTATACCAAATTCTTCGGTGAAATCTGTGATCGATTGGCCCAGCGACCCGAGTATCACGAACAATTCGTGGGGTTATTTGCCCGCTACTATGACGCTGTCTCCGAATATGACGCCAATGCGGTGCGTAATCTTGGTCGCTTGTTTGGCCACATGTTTGCGCTGGATTATTTAGCACTTGACCAACTGTGGGAACCCCTAAAGTTGACGGCAGAGACTACCTCAGCTGCGACTCGTATTTTCCTCAAGTTTGTGTTCCAGCAGTTCGTTGAGGAGTTGGGGGTCACAGAAGTCCATCGCCGCGTTTCAGATCCCGCGATAGCACCCCTGATCACGGGTCTTTTCCCCGAGGCTGGAGAAGACCATTTGCGTTACCTGATCAACTTCTTCACAGCCATCGGTTTGGGGGCCCTCACAGAAGATATGAGGCGCCGCCTAGAGGAGGAAGAGGCGCGAGGTCGAGACTTTTCGCGTTCGCGTTCGGGAAGCTACTCACGATCACGATCTGGGAGTTACTCCAGATCAAATTCGAGAAGCTATTCCCGCTCACGACTGTACTCAAGATCACCTTAAAGCAAACAGCCTTCGCATTGACGGCTCTGAACACCGTGTTCTTGCACATTCGCAGCGCGTGTTATAGTCGGAGATATCGCTAGGCGTGTTTATGTATGATGTAATGCACAATTTTCAGATTTCTTTTTGCCGGAAGTTTTCGGAAGAACGGGGTTCGCCTGGTACTACGGGAAAAGTGTCCACGGAACTGGCGCCAACTCGACACAAAGGGCGCTGTCTGTCCCCACAAAATATTGGGGTTAGTTGTAGTCCCTGCTTTCCACAAGACTGGTAAAACTACAACCTAGCCTCGGTTGCGGTTGCGCATTGCGCTACGTGACCGACAGGTGAAAAATCCTGCAGATAATTGCGATGGCAAGAGCCAATAATAACGCTGGTTATGACAATTGTACAGCAAAATTAGAAGTATATAAGCTCGGGGGGCGCTCCTGTTTTTCGCCACTAACCAAACAATTCAATAATGCCTGCTCCTTACGAAAAGGGTGACGAGAAGAAGGGTGCTAACCTCTTCAAGACTAGATGCTTGCAGTGCCACACCACTGAGAAGGGTGGTCCCAACAAGGTCGGTCCCAACTTGCACGGTGTCTTCGGCCGTCAGTCTGGTCAGGCTGAGGGTTTCAACTACACCGACGCCAACAAGAAGAAGGGTGTTACCTGGTCCGAGCAGACTATGTCTGACTACCTTGAGAACCCCAAGAAGTACATCCCCGGTACCAAGATGGCTTTCGGTGGTTTGAAGAAGGCCAAGGACAGAAACGACTTGGTTACTTACTTGCACAAGGTGACCTCCGAGTAATTTTGTCGTGCGAGTTTACGATGATATGAACACCTAAAATTCACTGTATATACGATAATAGAAACTGGGTTTTGCTAATATCTGAATACTTCTTTCGCTTTAAAGTTTTCTCAGCACATCAATTGTCTGATGCAGCATTTGTGACTTTGAGTCTTCCGCGCTCGGGCTTTGACGAGATTTGAAAAAAGATGTTTGTAAATGGTTCGATGACAATACGGCTGACACGTGCGACTCGTCTGGTTGGTTAATTCTGTGAAATTGGTAGCGCCGAGCCCGAGTCGGCTGATGGGTCGACACAAAGTTGGTTGATACGAGGCTGTTCGAAAGATAAGCCACATTAGCCGCTACCATCGGTTACATTGCATCGTTCGAGGTCGATACAAATTCAAGATTTGTCAATTCCTCCAATTCGCCATTTCTGGTCTTTTCAGAGATTTTCTAGCTATCTTGGTAGCGCCTAGTGGTGTGGCCGTAGGTAGTGCTATGGGGTTGCACAAGGGCACCGCGTAAAGAAGAGGGTTCACGAGGTAGCGCTTTGATTTTCCGTCTCGGGGAATTGGTGCCTGCATCTTGATTGCTCGTTATGAGCCTCGGATCGAGGCGATCCGCCTGGTAGTAGAGTGCTCCAAGGCTTGAAAGAGTCGTGGCCATTCGCGGGGACATCGATTTGTAACCAACCCGAAGAGTGATATTTCCCAAAGGGAAGCTTCGATGGTGTGTATATGCCCGCATCCTCCACACTTCCTGGTTCGCTAGACGACTCGTCTATTGAGCTCCAATTTGTGCCCCTTTATCTCCCGTTACGGACACAAACGGTAATTCATATTTTTCAAATCAAAGGGTCGCATTGTTCTGCCGCCCCATACCGCCACAATATTAACTATTGAAATTCAAGGGGGGCATCTCCATCAAATATATAATAGACTTTAATTACGCTTCGTCGAGATCGTTCATTTTTCATACCCACTCTGTGTTTGTCACTATATGGGGCATTCCATTATGAGTATCAGTCAACAACTGGTGCCCCGCAAACAACGCGACGATGAGTTGCTCCAAAATCGGAAGCTATCACAGCTCCAAAACGCTAGCCGAAGCTTTCATCAGCAGCTCAATGCATTCCACGACGACAAACGACCCACAGTTAAACGATAACGACATAGTTAATGCACATTTCATTCATAGATGATGCTGTAATGTCTAGATTCCCGCCCTGACACATTGGCAGCTACCTCATACCGCACCTCGGAGAAGTAAACGTTCTTTTCATCAAGGTGCAGCGGAATTTCTTACATTGGTAAGAGCTGTTTTGATCCGCCTCACTACAAGAACGAAAAAAAAAAGTCTCGTAACCAAATCAAAAAAATCTCAAAAATATGTGGCTTCTGTGGATCGAACACAGTACCTCCAGATCTTCAGTCTGGCGCTCTCCCAATTGAGCTAAAGCCACTACGAATTTAAAAAATTTTCGTACGTTACGATTTTATTTTGGCTAAGGTTTTTTAAATGGTTTCAACACTGACCTTCAAAAAGTTCTTGTATGTTTGGGTTAACTAGATTGTTAGGCATTTGCAAGTATATAGATAGTGAGAAATCACGAATTCAGCAAAATTTTGTTGATTTTTAAGAACTTTGTTAGGTTGGTAAAAAAATTTAACTTATCATTGTTACCCTGTTTCCGGACTGAATTTTCCAGGGTAGGTCGTACTGCAAGACAGAAAATTGCATAAATACATTGCAATGTGAAGAAAAGCTGCTTAGTTCCAATACAAAGGAAGGTCTTAAGACAATTTTATCCAAAACTTCATCACCTTTAATAAGCTATTTACATGTATTACTGCTTCGAAATTCGGTCGATACCCATAAACGGGCGCAAAACGGCAGGAATTTCAACAGTCTCCGTCTCAGGGTCATAATATTGTTCAATGAGGGCAACAATCACTCTGGGCACGGCCATGGCAGTGCCGTTGAGAGTGATAGCCGGCACCAGTTTACCCTCATTGGTAATGCACTTCACGCCAAGCCGGCGTGCTTGGTAATCTCCACAGTTGGAGCTTGATGTTAATTCTCCCCAATTGCCACGGCCAGGCATCCAAGCCTCACAGTCGTACTTTTTCATTGCTGGGGCTCCTAGATCGGTTGTTGGCATATTGATCATTTTAGCTTGTAAACCCAATTCTTTAATAATAGAGGTCTGGAATTTTCTCAAATCCTCAAGCTCATGGGAGGCGGCATTGGCAGACGTAGTGAAGTGAAACAACTCCACCTTCGTGAACTCATGAACTCTGTACAAGCCTTTTGTATCGCGTCCTCGTGCGCCCGCCTCCGCACGGTACAGCCGAGAAACTCCCACATACTTCTTAGGACCATCAATGGTAGAGCTGGAGTGAAGAGCACCGAGCGGGATCTCAGCGGTACCAATGAGGGAAACCCCTTCATCAGCTAACTCATAGACCTGCTTTTCACCGTTTTGGTCCTTTGGCTTGAATCCACAAGCGTGGACAACCTCATTGCGAACAATGGTGGGTGGGCTCACCAAAGTGTATCCAGCATTTCTCGCTTTCATCAAAGCATATTGAATAAGCGCTTGCTCAAGGAGAGCGCCGTCGCCCAATAAGTAGTACCACGACAGTCCCAGAACTCTCAGCGCGACTGCAAAATCCATTATTCCGAGGTTTTCTCCAATAGTTTTGTGATCTATCGACATTTTCGGCTTCTTGGCCTCGGCCTCGGCTTCAGATGTGCAGTTAATGTATTCCACTACCTCTCCCTCCAAGGGGTTTTGAGGTACGGAAGGATCTAATAGATTGGGTACTTCCTCGGCAGCTTCGAACACTGCCGTATCAATCTCAGCAAACTCGGCCTCGGCGGGCTTAAGTTTGTTCTTGATGGCGGTTAGTTCCGTTTTCAACCTTGGTACCATTCCCTTCTTCATCAAAGTACCCAACTCATTCCGACGACGTCGCAATGCCTCGATTTCCTCTCGCAACTCTGTCTGGCGATCACGGAGACTAAGAAGCGTGTCAAGAGCCGAAGTATCACCTCCTGGTACACGTCGTTGGAGTGATTCTCGGTATGCGGAGGCATTAGCAACAATTCCCCTCACATCTAGCTGGGCTCGTTTGAGCGCATCGGTGTTTTTCAGCGCAAAACGCCTAAAGATCATAATTCGGTATATGTTCACGGATCGTAGTTCGCGTGAAAAACTGACGATGCATGGTTGAAGAAAGGAGGTTGGTGAGACGAGGTGCTTGATGGAGCTGATGTGATCTGAGGAAGACTAGCATAGGGTGATTGAATATCAACTAGTAACTTTCAAGCAAGGCTCAAGGCACAATTCGTCCACACCAATGTTTTACGAGACTTTGAAAACTCGTCATTTTCATTTTGCCTTAGCTTTGTCAAAACATTCAAGCAGTAGTTGATGTAGTAACGGGGTTAACTTGACTTATCCAACTCACATCAACACCACTTTTTGTCAATGAAGTTCTTATCTCAAGTCCTACAAGGTCGAAGATGTTCTTTGAGGCGGAATACAAAAGTAGGTTTATTATGCCAAGCACCTCATAAATGCTCTAGCTAGATACATGTCGTATAGTCTCCGATAGCGTTGCTAGCAACACTCCCCGCAGGAGGGGTACAAGTTGCAACCCTTGAACGTGGCCATTGTGAAGGTAAAAAAAGTTATTTCATACGTTGAAGGCGTCAGCACTAGCTCGCAACATGAAGCCCGGAGATTATTACCTAGTCGGACAGGCAAGCCACAATTGACTACACGTAACCCTCAAACCACCTTTTCGTCATTTATACTGCCTTTGAACCGTTGTCATAACCCTGTCTATCTATCCTATTACTCCTTGTTTCGTTTGTATTTGTCCGCCAAGTTCTCCATGCGGATAGGTGAAAGGTAATTGCGGGTTCGGTCCCGCACGCTGGGATCTTCATCGTGGGATTGTTCAATCTCGTGTTGATGATGTAACAATTCATGTTCAATGTCCTCCTTGTGTTTAATCTCCACATCTGGGTCATCATTGGCATGGTATTCACGCCAGTGGTGCTCCTCGTATTCCTCTTCAAAATCCTTGTGGTGACCCTGGCCATAGTTGAAATCGGGTAAATGAGAGCCCTGGTTGACAAAGTCGCGCCATTCATCCGCAGAAACAGTGCCATCGTGAGACTTGTCCATGAGTTGCAAGATGGTATTAACGACGCGTGTCTTCTCGTCGTCCAGAATTCTCTCGTGGGAGTGGTCATGCTCGCCCATTCCCAGACCGTCTCCGATTACCTCTTTATTCAAACCGTAGATATAAAGAATATCTTGTTTGTTCCAGAAACCCTTGTTGTCAACGTCATGGGCGGCGAAGAACTGGTCAGCGTCCCACTTCTCCAAATTGTGCTCAGTGGCCATATGCCAGTCGTCCCACTCAACGCCCTTGGGTTTGACGGTGCTTGGATTGACAACATGATCCCCGTGTGCACTGATGGCAACGGCAAACAATAGCGTTGCGAGTTTCATGTCAGTCTATTTGGTTTTAGTTTGGTAAACAGTCTTTTTTTCGAGGATCGACACGTCGCGAAAATGTGGAGAAGGGTTGTACTAGATAAGCGCGTTGTAGTGGAGTTCAATTGAGTCGCCAGATTCGTGTCGCGAAGTAGCTCTAGCCTTATTCACAGTAGATAGTGAAGCTTGGAAGCATGGATCGAGAAGAATCAATAGAAGGGACAGATTAGCACTGATTTTTGGCGGAGTCATTGTCACATTATACATAATTACAGTTGACGAGGAGGTAGCGGTAAGTCTTTTTCGAAAAACGTCGAAATAATCGTCGCCGCTTTTTCTGCTACGGGGGTACAATCAATGGCCAGACATGCGTACAAGTAGTCAAGACCCGAACGCTCGACCATGGGTTTAGTTTCACGGTGGGTGGTGAGGAGCGCCTGAAGGACTTCCAAAGCCTCCATCACCATGGTGAACTCATCACCATTGTCGCCGATGCTCAACCGACTAACCGCTCGTACCATTGGTAAGGTAACAATTCGCTCCAATTGAACCTTAGTAGCACGGCCCTCGATGCATAAGTTTCCAACCGCCCATAGAGCCGCCTTCTTGGTGGGGTAATCGCCATAGGTAAGCAAACCAGTGACCTGGGGAAAAAGTTGGGCTTCTATCACTGCCTGGATTTGATTCGATGTCCCAGCACAAATGTTGGAAATCGCCCAACATCCGTCCTTGCGAATGGCGGGATCTGGATGATGAAGCAATACTTGCAATTCGGGAAGCAACTGGGCATCAATCACCGCTTGAGTTTGTGCCTCGGTGCCCAGTGTGATGTTACCTAACGTACGGAGTGCAGGTAATTGAACCTCTGGATAGTCTTCAACCACCAATTCTACGAGCCGAGCCACCAAGTTTTTAGCATGGACAACCGCGTCAATTGCAGCCGGGGTGTGGCTGGTCAAATTTTCCATGGCCCAACAAACGTGCTCCACTGTCTCCGGATCAGCACTAAAGACAAAATCACCGATTACTGGCATAAATTGTTCCACAACCAGCCAGTCCGGAGGATCTTCTGGGCCGGTGCATGCTTGGTGCACGAAAAGAGCGATCGTAGATAAGACCAGAGGATCGTGACTTTGCTCACAATAGTTGTTGCAAACCCTTAAAACGTGTTGGACCGCATTGGTAGCAAGAATCTCGTCTCTCCAACTTGTGGATGTCCCCGCCATAGTCGCCAAGGCCCAAATTGCGAGGTCCTCAATATCCAATGTGCTAGCTGACGGGTCGCAAGACTCGACAACAGACACTAACTTAGCAATGGCGCCTTCTTCAACCACTGTCGTTTGGCTGGGACCTTCGGAACCCACCAAGTCGGTTATGATTCGTAACAGATCGACTCGTAGTTGATGAGGAATTTCGGGGTCGGCAATGAAGTTTAATAATGCTGCGACCAACAGCTTCCGGGTACCAACTGTGATCAACAATGCTTCGACGAGCTCCTCGGGGCAACCTTCAATTGCAAGGGCAACCTCAGCAAGAATCGCTTCAACCTGAGCGCGGTTTGCGGGCTCATAGTTCTCCACAATAGTGGCAAGATCAGGAAACTCCTCTTGAAACTCTCTAACGTCATTTTCATTGAGATCCACCTCCAGCATTTGCATTGAAAGGTTATCAAGATCCATGGCGGGGTCAGCGCGGGTTCGCGTAGTAGGCGACAGATCTAATGTGGATTGGGTGTACTGGCTAGCCTTTGAGTCCCGTTTAGAGCCTGCCTTCGAGATAGAGGCATCAGCATTCACTGGCAAGGGTGGCAATTCTGCGGAGCGTCTGGAGGTGCCGCCGTGTTTGGGGCTTCCTACGGCCATGGGCTCAAACAGCCGTTCAGTCGATGCAAGCACAATAATTTTGGCGGGATAAGTGATTAGCCCTGGACAAACTGGTGACAGAATGACAAAATTTGATGCTATCGTCACTTGTACGGCGCGTTAAGCGAATTGGGTAAATATATTAGGGTAGTGCTGCACATTCGCCAAAGTGCATATTTGTGCTTAGTGTCACATGGCGCGACTAGTAACCAGTTCTCAATATAGCAATACTTGATCGCTATGGTCAAAGGTAAATGATGAACTTGCATTCAGATCTGTTCACTTCAGATAATGCCAAAAAATCACACGTATCAGCTTTTGAGCTCAATAGTCCGTCAATTCAACAAGCTCCAAGCACAAAGACAATGGTTATGATATTTTGAGTTGTGAAGTGAGGCATGGCGACGGCCGGCGAAGTATGGACTAGGGAAATCTGAATTTTCAAAGACTCACAAAAAACCTTATCTCACAGGATTTATACCCATCTCTGTTGGCAAGCAGAGCCACTGCCTCCGTTCTACTTTGTTCTCCCACTCATTTAACCTTATTTGAGACCCTTTCTTCATGCAGACGATATGCAGGGACGACCTCACAAATCTTTGACCCCACAACGTCGAAAAATATTCAAGCGATCGGAAGCCTCATTCGGAAGGAGGGTAAAATCGGCTGATCTGAACACTCTGACGCCGCTGTCTGCTTGGGCCTTCCTGTTCTGGTTGTGGCGTCCAATCGCGAATCCTCCATATCTACTCGTAACTATATTATACGAACTACCAATTGTTACTACAATTGCTGTCGTGAAACCATATGGTGCAATGTCTTAGCGATCACGATCAAGAGCGAATAAAGCTGCTTGTCGATATAAGCGAACATTTAACATGAAGATCGGGATTTAACCTTATGTACTCCCGAACCCCGCTACGTCGAGGGCACGCCCCGAACCACGTGCCCATGCACAAAAGCTGCGGATACTTTACGTTCGTTTGGTGCCCAAAGCGGAATCTAAAAGTTTACCGATCGCAAGGGAACTAAGTCACTCTCCTTTGTAAGCATTAGAAGACAAATCTTAGTCCCACTGACCTTTCAGATCGATGACCAGTATGATGCTGAAAAAGGCTACATTAATAGGTTACACAACCGACGTTATGTTGAATTCTCCATGATGAAAAATTGTATCCCGAAACTTCTACCCAGTCTCAATCAATCATTTCGTACCGGTAGTGCCTCGGCCTTTTTACACCGGAATCCAAAAATCACATGGGGGAGTGCCGTTACCATTGACTCGGCCGGGCACCCTGACCAAGCACTCGCACTAGACAAATACGCAGCCGCGCACCACGAGTACGATTTTATCAAACTTCGCCCAATGACTACAGTGGTGAATGCAAATCTCCCGGAGAAGTTAATGCACGCCCGCGAGGGTCGCGATAATCAGCAATATAACCCAGAGACAGGAGCGCGGATGGTCGCTGGCTGTGTTTGTTTGAACGAGGACCGCACGAAGTGCATCATGATCTCTCTGCTGGCACACAAGGGCAAGTGGGTTTTACCCAAAGGAGGTATTGAATCTGATGAGAGCGAGGATTATGTGATTACTGCAGTTCGTGAAACTTGGGAAGAGGCTGGGGTCGAAGGCAAAATCACTGCAAAACTCCCTGTAGTACTTGATTCTAGGCTTGACGCTCCTGTGATCAAAGGCGACTTTGAC
Source organism: Diutina catenulata (assembly GCA_030560525.1). NCBI lineage: Eukaryota > Fungi > Ascomycota > Pichiomycetes > Serinales > Debaryomycetaceae > Diutina > Diutina catenulata. The sequence continues at coordinate 180,190 of JAKTTW010000004.1, forward strand.
CCCACGGTTAAGGTGCCAAAGCTGGAATTTCATTTCTACGAGATGGTGGTCGATCAATTGGCAACCGAGTGGCCAGAGCAAAACAAACGTGAGCGCCGATGGTGTTCTTACGACGAGGCAAAGCATGAGTTAAAACGCGCCAAACGCCCCGAACTTCTAGAAGTATTGACCGCATCGTCAATCCTCAAATAACAAATCCAAATGTATTATATATCGAAGATTTTGACGCTACCGATAAACTAGCGTATCATACAGACAGCAAAAGTGTCTCACAATCGGCGGGCAATCGATGAACATTTAACAAATGATAGAGTTATGATTAATAAATCTCGGCTCGTGTGCACTTCTCCACGTAGCTCGGAAGATTCGGTGCGGCACTTGGGGTTCGCAAACAAAACCCCACATTTTCGTTCTGGTCGATACCATTAGCGAGAGATGTTACTGGTAGAGCAGAAGAAGCAATTTCTTGATGAAGGGATGCTTTGCATTCCAGAATTCCTTGCACATGATCAAGTCGAATCAGTTCTTGACAAGGCGCACGCTTTACTCGCCGATTTTGATGTCGAGTCTCACCCAAAAACCTTGTTCTCCACAAGCCATGATAATCACATTGGCGACCAGTACTTTTTGGACCTGCTGGACAAGATCAGTTTCTTCTTCGACACTGACGCAATTGATGATCAAGGCAAGCTCATTTATCCCAAAGAGGTTGCGATCAACAAAATTGGCCATGGTCTCCATATGAAGGATAAGCTTTTCCATCTGATTTCGTTTGATACGAAAGTCAAAGACATTGCCAGAAAGTTGGATTACAAAGATCCGAGAATATTGCAGTCGATGCTTATCTTCAAACACCCCGTCCAGGCGGCAAAAATACGCGACAATGAAGTTCCTCCCCATCAAGATGGCACTTTTCTTTACACTGAGCCATCGCTGGCGATCGGGTTTTGGTACGCGTTGGAGGATGTTACAAAAGAGAATGGATGCTTATATTACGCGCCGGGATCCCATAAGATATTTCCTATCCGACATCGATTCGTCCGCAATCCTGAAGGTGGTTCGGGATGTACCATGATTGGATTGGAAGGAGTCCAAGACCCCGCAGACCGTGAAAAACAGACATATGTGCCTGTTGAGTGTAAAGCAGGCTCGCTTGTGTTGATTCACAACCTGGTGCTCCATAAACTGGAAAAGAATAATAGCGAAAAGTCACGATTCGTTTATGCTTTTCACGTCGTTGATGGTGTCGCTAAATACGACGAATGTAACTGGCTTCAAGTTCCTCCTTCTGGTGGAACCAACTTCAGTAAGTTGTACGAGGAATAGGGAGATATCGACGAATACACAAAAGGATCAAAGTTAATACATCACTGAAGCCACACGATAGTTCTGTAGACGCAAAAAAACCCAAAAATGGACGAGTTGGGAATCGAACCCAAGACCTTTCGCATGCTAAGCGAACGCTCTACCAACTGAGCTACACGCCCAATTTATATACTCATGTTTTTAAAGAAAGTAGAAATTGTCTATGCAAATTTTGGGAATTCAGATTTTACATAAGTCTTAAAATTCTGTCGTAATGCATCTTTTTAGTTGCATATTTTGAAAGGCTTTATGACGAGCTTTTAAAGCGACGATATACAGCGAGATAAAAGGAGAAAACGAAAATAGTCGCTATTTTGATTTTTCATTAAAATTCTACATAAACTCCTCTCAAGACAAGTATTAAACATAGTTGGATCTTGATCGTCCTTGGATTATATCAACCAAAATCATCAGAACTGACAACGCGTATCAGATAATGCCGAACGTCGCTAAAAAAAAAAATACTGATGTTCATTTTGAAATAAGATCATGTCTCAGAAAATGCCCTTCCGATAGGAGGTATATTAGATTTGTAGACTTGAGTTTCTCTGAGACGACACGAAAACGAGGAGAATGGCAAAACAGGAAGCTAGGAAATTCTTTGCACGATATACTTTACGCTCTCATTTTTTCACTTCCCGACCCATTGCCAATAATCAATTTGACACCAAGGTAAACACGCTTTGGATTTAACGTTATCACCATCAAGCCACGTTATCCATCCAGTGCCCGTAAGAAGAGGAAGCCTCTAGGCTCGGGAATTTTTAAAGTTCACATGGTCTGGGGAGGGTGAGTAAACCACCTTGCCGCCAAAATGCCCTCGGAAGGTCGAGTACGGTAAAGTTTTGTCCGAGTGAAAATCCCTGCTAACAAATCATTTTACCCTGCCCTTCCTGGGTACAAGTCTCTGCCCGAAACATATGGAACCCGCGTTTGGTTTGAAGGCGTGGCAAAATTTGGGAATACTTGAAGTTTAAAGACTCTGGACACTACACTCGACGCTCAAAGTCATCGTGAGAATATGAACATAGGTTAACCAATGCTAAACCGGGACTTTCCAAGCTTATCAGCATGTCTTCTTTCATATACTTTTGGTACCACACTTCATGGGAACAAGGAGTCGCACCAGATGGTTGGGGGCATTGATCAGAAAAATAAGAAGTATGGCGGCAAATCTACGAGAAATACTCGTAAACAGAGGATTACAAAATCTATCAATATTTGAAAAGAGGGAACCGGGAGCCAAAAAAAGAGGCTTGTATGGTCCCTAGCGGGATCGAACCGCTGATCTTGGCGTTATTAGCACCACGCCTTAACCAACTGGGCCAAGGGACCACTTGTTCAGGCCTTCAAGCAGTATGTTACGTGACGGTCCGGTCCAAAGCACCCACACTGGTCGGGTATAGATGATTCGTTAAGTGGGTCTCCACTGACATCAAGGGTTATGTGATCTGAAGATAAATCAAGAATGCGCGACAGAAGCGCCCATGTTTCATTTATCAATTGAAGAAATTCAACCGGAAACTCCGTTCCCTCGTGTTTTACAACCAGATCTTGCGGATCTACGTAAACTAGCAAATACGTGAAAAAAAATATATGGCCCGGATGAACGGTTTTTAACCCTCAGTAGTAGGAACATCGGAGTGTGTCGACTCATTATTTTCAACTAACGGCAAATCCCCCACCAATCCTGAATACTCACGCAAATCAGTTCCGTGAGTTCCATGTAATAATCAAGCCATAAAATTCAATACTTAGGGTGCAATGTTCGAACACGTTACATCTTCTTTTTCTTTTTCTCCACTGTACCTTTCCCATCTGCTAAGGCCAGAGACTTTGACTCAACAGCCACCTTATACTCCTTCGCCTTTTTCGGAAGATTTTTCACCGCTTTCTCCTTCTTAGGAATGGCTCTTCGCCAGATCAACCAGAGCAAGAAAACCCCCACCAAGTCAAGTAACATTGATTTGATCATTTTGTCAGTGAGTACTTGCGTCAATACGAGAAGGGCTTCTGCAAAGTCAGCCACACCTTCGTAAACAACGGGCCCATTAAAGAACGGCAACATGTTAATACCCTTCTTGATAATGGAATCCCAAACAAAGAAATAACCCAAAACGGTCCACGTGAACATACGGCGCCACTGGTGACTGGAGCTTTCTTGCTTACGTGCATTCCACAGACCAAGAGAGCCAAGGAATACCAACCCAATCTGGATGGCGCTCAGACAAATCACAAAGTAGAACAAGAAAATAGCCCCGCTAGTTTCGAGAGGAGAGCTCAAGTACATTTTCGCATCCCTGGCAGAGTCTGCCCCAGTCACAATCAGCGAATACAACACATCCCATGGGCGACCACCCAACACAATAGGTTTCAAGTTGAACTCTTGAGAAAGGGCGAGGACGCGAGAAAGCAACACCGGTCTGCACAACCATGCCAGCAAATAAATCAGAACCGAGAAAAGCGCTCCAAATAAGCTGCCCAGGTAGGCGGTAACAACAGCTAGAGGCAACACTTCTATCAAAAGGTTGCCCTCGTTATTTTCTAGGGGGTAGACAATCAACGAGTACAATTTCCGAAGCAACAGGGTATAGGTGGGTAAATTCAAAATAGCCAACTCACCCAAAAGAAGAACGCCCAGCACCAAGCCATTGGCAATCAATACTGGGGTGAAACTTCTCGGTGATCCAAAGAACCAGAGCAAAAGAAGCACTAACAAAGACGTGGCAACCTGTGTCGCATGGTACTGGGCGTGTATGGGTGCGTCAACCATGGATGGCTCATTATGAAAAGTCACTTCCACCAAAAAGGGCGCCGTGCTATTGACCTTAGGTACGTAGGCACAGTACACCAGGGGCTTCAGCACGTTCCACTTGTACAGCGATTCGAGCATAAACGACTCCCAATCCTCGGGCATGCCTTGGCGGAAAACCACGTTCCCACTGTCATCGTATTTGACGAGTCGATTGTGAGAGCCACGGATGTAGTCTTCGTCGTAGAACTCGTCTAAATTGGGGAGTTGAGTCCATTCCTTGCGCTCGAAATAGTTCAGTACTAAGATGGGAATGTCGCTCACGTAAGGGGTTTTCAACTCAAAGTCGAGATATGTGTCATTCGTGACCTGATCGAGGACAAAGCAAGCGCCTGCGTGGGCAGGAGTCAAGTGAAAAGAACGCAAGCTTGAAGCCAAAACGGCCAGAGCCATTGCCAGGGCCCCAACAACCGCGTGTGAAATCTTCATCGTAACTGCTTGTGCAATGGGATTCCGGTGTGTGTGGGTGGTGCTTGTGCAGGTTAAGTCTAAACTTTAAACGTGTACGAACACGTCAGCGAACATGAAAAGATATTGAGCCCGGGGTCTTTCTTGATTGTCTCCCGATGCGCCGCGGTGCGACACCGCCACGAGAGTAAATCCGAAGGGCGGTTTTACAAGCTATTGTTGGTGTAACGACCGCTTCAGGCTGGGCTGTGTTTCTCGTTACATTATCCAAAAACGCATTGGCCGACGTTGCAGGCTGTGCAAGCCCTGCTTTGTTGACGTGCATTTTTCAGCGTACTGTAACATGTCGAACATTCCTCTTTCACACGGATCTACCGCGGACATTAACCCGAGAGGTTGTCGTAAATTTTCATGGGCAAGTTCGCAGCCCAACTTTGGGAGACATATCAATCCTGTATGCGCAAAAGCCAATCTCGCAGCCCCGGGTCGAGGTTCCTTCCAGTTAGCGGTACCTTAAGGCGTGTGCTCGAGGAACCGAGGCATTACTGGCTCATGCCGGTTTTTAAGTTTAGACAATTGTGATTTAGGATAGTTGCAGCCGAGCACATACAAATATATGCATACGATGTCAATAAATAAATGTAATAGAAGCTCGACACGAGCTATGCGACTATAGAATGCAAAAAGGGGCATCAGGATCACCATGGTAGAATTTTTTCTTAGGCCAAGCTAAGGGTGTTTCCGCGACCACGGACAATGTCGGACCAGCGGCAAGACACCGACTCAAAATCTCTATCGTTCCATATACGCTCGAGGCAATATTGAACCATACGAGCGTTTGCAAGCGGGCGTTGGCGTTGAATTTGATGAATCTTACTCAAAATAAACCATCTTTGTGGGTCCAGGTCGGTTGCGGAGGACACCCCTATAACAAAAAGGGGCCACAAGAGAGTTGGGTGCACAGTCGGAAGCTGATTGATTGCGTCGATAATCAGAGCAATGAATTGGTGGATCTGACGGAATTTATCAGTGTACAAAACGAGTGATCGAGTATTCTCAAGGTCACGATGAGGGACAACAACTCGTCCACCTCCATGGCCTCTTAAGAAGAAATACTCCATATCAATCCTTGTGTACAAATATACTAGCGCGGCCAACCGTTTGATTTCCGCAACCTTGGCAACAATTTCGTTGAGATGAGCAGGCAGCGGAGCCATTTGAAGCAACTGCGTCTCAATTTGGTTCCGTTTAGCCAAAACGTACTGCTCATGCTGCGTCTTATATGGCAGCATTCTCTCATAGCTTCTCGCCAATTGCGTAGTTTCACTCACTAAAGTGAGCCATTCCACCAGGGTGGCCCAGGCCAGTGAGTCGGTCAACATCGGGTAAATAATTGGCGGCTGGGAGTTGGAATCCCATATACAGTCGCCAGCGACTTCGAGATTCACCACGTATTGACAAAACAAGTGACCAACAGGTGTTAAAGATATTGAGAGATTTTCCCAAAGTTTGCGGGCACCGCTGAGATGTACCAACCACAGCGCGTCGCAGTTAGTGGATATATCGCTATCGCATATGAGCATAATGGTAGCAAAAACCTCATCCCAATCTAGCGACATTTCCTGGCGCTTTTGCTTGATGACACCAGGCAAAACGGCTAAAGTCTGTTCATGGTAGTGACGTGCTAAACTTCGGTAATACCGAGGACGGTTATGACCCATAGCAGCAATATCGGCAGCGGCAGCAGCAGCAATTGCTGTGTAAACTAATGCCAGATGGTAAGCTAAAGGTGATATAAGGTTAGCGGGACTTTCGTCGGTTAATGATAACAGCATTCGTGGTCCCATTACCTGAACATAGTGTTGGAACAAGTACTGTTGATCTTCCAGAGTGCCCACTTGCAGTGTTTCAGAACCTGCAAACACAATTGCCAGTCTCTGTTCTTGCTCTGGTCGGCTTCCACCTATTCCATCATCGTAAAGTGGCTTGAAATCATGTGGGAGAGCTCGCACAAATAACGGAAAGGGCGCGTACAGATTGACCCAAGTGATCGACGGATCGCTGCTGATCATTTGAGATAACGTTTGTTGACGTTTTTCATTAGGTAGCAAGTACTTGCGCTTCAGCTGTTGGCGAATAATCTTGTTGACCTTCGAGCGGCCAAACAGGATGCCCTGAGCAAGGGCCTCATCCTCCCAGAGAAGTACTAACCCATAGACACAATTCAAACTCAACCTCTGGCAGTTCTCACATCGAGGATGGCGCTCGTCACATTTAACCCGACGGCTTTTGCATGTCAAACACCCATTCCGGCTTCGTTTGTCGCAGCGTCGGCGTCGGCGCTTTCGGCCATTGGCAGAATCCGATGCCATTTTTGTGTTGGCCAACTATTATAATGAATAAAAGTCAAGTAAGGAGGAGATTGGGATGGTGATTATCGTTATGTTAACGTTTAATCATGCGGTTGTAAACTATATATATTTGATCCCAGATTTATAATAATACGTCTAGTCATAAAAGCAACTGCATATCCCCCCTCGAAAAATATACTTTAAAAAATATTTCTAGAAGGACGTACTGAACAAAAGCGCAAAAATATCCAAAAGACGGCTTCGGCTCAAGCTAAGGCAATCTGCGACACTCATTAACGTGATTTGAAAACGGACAAATGACCCCCTAGGTGGACAAACACCCATGTTTCTGCCATCTCTTCGCGCATTGTTGTGGAGAGCGAGCCTAACAAAAGATTTTACTTTACCTCTGACAGGTGCATTCCTGAGTGAGGATTCTTTTTTTCGGTCGTTTCCAACTGCCCCACTTTCACCAAGCAACTGAAAATGCAGTGGGCCTTAGGCGTTTGTGGAAATACCCGACGAAAATCGCCCGCTACGCTTTTGTGGCGCACGAAGACATACTTACTAATCCTCTGATGAGTATGATAATTCCCAAGGCGGAAAAGGAATTGCGGTCTAGAGCAAGCTTAGACGTTTAAAAGTTGAAAAAAGGGCTCAAGTTTGGAGCTAGGTCGAGGAATTTGTTTAAAAATATGGATTAACATGATAGGCCTAAGGGCCCTGAAAATGCTCTCTTCGTCGCATCACTCTACCTCGAGATCCATGTCGTATGATTGTCTTTTCGTCACTGCATTTGCCTGCATCTATTGTTTCCTAAGGCATACGGAGGCGAAGACGGGGCTTAAAATTTGAGGCAAGATCCGGCATTTCGGTGTCGGTTCCCGACTGCAGGGCCTCATCTCAAGAAATCGCATAGTCTATAAAGTTAATGTTAAGTGGATCCTTGAAGGATGAATAGATTGAATTCATAGAAAGTCCTGTCGTTTTGGTTTCTCTGCTGGTCTATCGCAGGTATAAGCTTTTGCGAATGCCAGCCGATTGTAACCGATAAGTCTAGAAATCTGACGATCCGTGCATCTTGATGGCTTGAAAACAGAAGACCTAATACTAGCAAAATTAATTATTACTCAATGTTCAGAGATTCTACGTTCACTTATTATTTTCAAAGTTGTCTTTGAGTCGGTTTGACTTCTCAATTGATGCCAAAGTAAGCTTCCAATTTCAAAATGTAATGTGATGAAGGTCAATAAAATGTAAAAATTCACAATTCGGAGATAAACAAAAGCTATTCATGAGCTTGTGTTTTCACAAATTTAAACCAAAGCTTTCCGGTGCTCGAGTAGGCAATACTCTACTCGAGCTGAGGTTTCAGGCTGACCCAGCTCCTTTGCGACCTCGCAATTGCTACCCGAGAAACTCGCTTATGCACCTGTCAAAGTATGTCCGAAGCAGTCAGTTATTAACTTTATTACATCTGGTACCTATTGGCAGGTTGACACCATTTTGATTCCGACGTTTGTTCACCTTCCTTGGATCTTCTAAACGCGATGATCTAAGGTGGTACAAGATCGTGCTCGGGTGTAAGTTGCTTCCAACACGAGGAAGGTCGCTTAAGACCATATCAGACAGAAAGTCAAATTGGAACGAGTACTAGTTAGGACCATCAAAAGCACTCTACTTAGGTGATCGAAATCATGATAAGTTTTGGATCAGCAGCATAAGAACGCAGAATAAGCCAGAAGTTAACGCCACTGCGCGCATAACTATACAAGCTAGGAAATTCCTTCATGTCGTACTATCTTGAATAGTATCCTACTCTTCATATGTCTCAAATTGTAATAACTTACGTCAAACGTTAGGCTCATAACCAATCTTTATGGACCGTTTAAGCCTAAAATCCGACACATTGACGTACGGATAATGCCGAAACAAAAAATAGTGGGCCGGTTAGCCATATTTTCAAGCAAAACAAACATAATCATATGATGGCTCCTGAACCTAGACATATCCCCCGGATTAAGAAAGACAGAGAAAATTGATGCACAATGCCCAAAAAAAAACGGCAAGCAATTTTCTTCACTTGCGTCGTGGCCAAACGGAAAATAATCAAGTACGGCGGAGTCAGTTGTAAACGACTAGCGTCGCAGGTGGTCTTGACGAAAACACGTTGTGAACGTGCCCTTCGACAAGTGTCGGTTCGCCGGCCTGGGGATAAGCGGAGAATGTTTTGAGAAAATATTCGGAGATTACGTGTACTCTTTGTCATAGTTTGTTTCAAGTGTCACAGTGCGTTAACCTTCATTAGAACGTGAAATAAAAGTCTTCCCCTCTTTGGGCTCAACCGTCGCTCTCGAAACTGATCGGGAATTAAAGTCGTTAAACCCGAATGAAGTAAAGTCTGATGGCGCCACTCAATTTCTCACAGAGGGACGAAAGAAATCAAAAAGGCGGGTGACAGGCGGCACAGTATACCGCATAGATGATGCAACCAGCAGGATTTAGAATGCAGCCACCGCGCCATTCCTACAACACGCAAATCAAAGACGGCTTGGCAATTACCAACCGGAGTGATCCATTACGCCAATATCGGGCTGACCTGCCATTTGAGTCCGGAAAAAGCCCAAAAACGCCGAATCGCAAGAATCTTTAGTCCTGGTACTTGCGTTTTGAGGTAAGACAGGATTTGAGTTTATGCAGAACGCGAATCGACACATTAGTAAACCTCGAGCATTTGCGCTCCGGTTGTAAAACGCCGACCTTAATAGTATGTACATTGGGTCGAGCCGGTCCGGACCGACCCCAATCCGTCTGTCACCCCGCAAGCTGCAGTGGGTGGTTCCACTTTTTTGCGCACGCCAATGTCGGTTGAAACGACCCACCACGTGAGTAATAAACACCGGGCGTCAATGGGGCGGGCTAGAACACTTGTGTTGGGTTCAGTTTGCTCTCCCCGTATGGCCTGTTTTGTTAGCTGAAACCTCCCAACTAAACCCTCGTGCAGCATGGTAGTGCCGCGCACAGTCGTTGGTGCGTGATAACGGAGATCACAACCCGCGATATAGCCCCCCCAGCGTGGAATCCCTGCTCTACACTTCTACCAATGTCCAATTCAAGCCGCAAGAAGCTCCTTTTGATGGGCCGCTCGGGTCTGGGCAAACTGCTGATGCGTCTGATCATCTTCAGCAACTACCTGGCTTTTGATACACGACGGTTGGGTGCAACCATTGACGTGGAACATTCACACTTGCGGTTCTTAGGGAATATGACACTCAATTTGTGGGACTGTGGTGGACAGGATGTGTTTCAGGAAAACTATTTCACAACCCAGAAGGATCACATTTTCAAAATGGTGCAAGTGCTCATTCATGTATTCGATGTGGAGCTGAAATCAATCAACAAAGACATTGACACCTTTGTGAAGCTGTTGACCTTGCTTCAGAAGTATAGCCCCGATGCTAAGATTTTCGTTCTTTTGCACAAAATGGACTTAGTTCAGATTGATAAGCGCGAAGAATTATTTGACATGATGATGGACAAATTGCAAAAGATAAGTGACCCCTACAACTTCCAATTGATGGGGTTTCCTACGCTGATCTGGGACGAACTGTTGTATAAGGCTTGGCTGCAAATTGTCTGTTCGTTAATCCCAAACATGTCAACATACAATCAAAGCTTGCAGAAGTTCAACCGCATTTTAGACGCCGAAGAAATCATTCTATTTGAGAAGACGACTTTTTTGGTTATTCTGAGTACCAGCAGCAACACTCCTGATTTAGACCCCAAACGGTTCGAGAAAATCTCGAACATTATCAAGAACTACAAGCAATCCGTTACGAAATTGCGCACAACGTTCGCTAATCTAGTGATTCGTGGTCTGAACCAATTGCACTTTTACTTAGACGCGCTCACGGACAACATGTTTGTCATGATCGTCCTCAAAGAACGCGAGGGCACGCTGCAAGATTTCTTGGTGTTAGACAATATCAAGGCCGCCCGCAAGTGGTTCGAGGAGATTGAACGCAGTGACGGCAAAAAACCAGACGACACGCCGGCGACGTTGTCCAAGACCAAGTTAGTGGGGCCTGCTTAAACTAATTATTTTATAAAACGTATCTCACACATGAATTGCGCTGTGTCGTGCTCTTTGTGCTCCACTGCACACATGCCAATGTGACATATGCAAGTGAAGCGTACCAAAAAAATATTCTCGCAGTATGCGAGGGGCGGACGACGCCCAGCAACAGCTAGCGAGCGAGAAAGTGTCATCGGATCCCGGCAGTAAACGATCGATCCGACTGCCGGTATTTTCCCGTGCGCCTTTTGGAGACAAAAAATTGACTCAGCCACCACGCCATTCTTAATAGGCCAATTGTCCTGCAAAATGCATTGCTAGCTATCGTTTATGCATTATAGGTTTGACAGGGTCCTTAGGTGACGTTCGGAAAAGTGCACGAGGATGACCGGTGCAAATATTACACTTCTTTGTTTCAGAAGTTGTGACTATAGAACTATTGCCGTCATTGATGGGAAAATTTGAGAACCATGGGTTCAACGGCATAGTCCGTTAGCGGCAATTTGTTTACCAACTAAGCCCAAAAAACCTAGAGCGGGGCTGAAAGAACGCCGTTATCGGCCCGCCTCCATTTGCCCCAATCAGCCCACCGGCGCATTTCTTGGCAGGGAAGCGCTCCCCACATTGAACCCCATCGGCAAAAATTATTTTATCGGCGGCTCGACCGGAAGGACGAGGATGATAGTTCGGAGGAAGGTACTCACAACCATGTCGTGCTCTTGTTCACCAAAGTCTATGTGTACTGTATCATCTTTATAGGAATGAGCTAGTCTATAACTGAATTTTAGGTAAGAAAAATGCCAGGGTGGATGGTAACAGGAACAATGGTCGCTCGATCACCATAAGTGCAGAGCCAGGCGCTGCCGATGCTTTGATGATCGGTCGGTATTTGTCAGTTACGCCAAATTGTGTCGGCAGCGGCTCGGGATCCTCGTCTACAAGCGAGCCGTTCCGCGTCCGTTTCTTACTCTTCGGCAGTGCTGGCATGCTCATATCAAAGTAGGCAAGCCAGGTCATACCATAAACCCATAATTTATCGTCAGTAACAAATGCACCTTGCACTGTAGAGTCTCGGGCAAGAGCAGCGAATCGTGTCGGAGCCAGGTGGCCCTTCAGCCACGGGGTTAGCAAGTGCGCTCCCTCAATGAAGAGCTCGCATATAGAATTATCACTCAGCACAACCGCCAACCTGTCAGCAGCCGTCCAGGTGATGGCATTGGCCTTAGTCACCTTGGTGAGCCGCTTACCGGCCCCCTCAACAGGGTATACCTCAATATCACCATCAGCACGAACAAGGGCAAAATGCTCACCATTGGGAGCCACTTCGACCCGAGTTGACGTCACGGTGGACCCGGGAGTCTCAACTTCGTCGTCCAATTTTACGCGAGTGTCGTCAATGGTAAAACGATAGATCTCCTCCTCGGGGGTCACAACCATAAGCTTGTGACCTAACAAGCAAACGTGTTTGGCCCCCGTCGCCACGGCGTCGAATTCGGGGTCACGTATTTTACTGATCGCGATTTTCGACGGGCCGGAAGTCAACGTGAATACTTTGAGTGAGTTGATGGTGGCTACGACCAATCTTTCGGGAGAAATGGCAATGCTAGTAATGTTTTCATCGTCGCGGATGACGACTTTTGCCACAAGCTTAGCTTGTGCTCCATCAACTCGCCACAACTTGACGGTTTGGTCGGCAAATAAACCAACAACATCCCCACAAATGACTATTTGACTCAACTGTTGATCAACAGTCATCTTTTTGTACTCACCATCACTGAACTGAGAAACCGATTGGGCAACTATCAGTCGCTCAACTCCGCCAGAAACCAAGACATCGCCATGGAGAGCAAGCGTGCGAACATCGTTCGCATGTAACAATCTGTTGAATGAGTGAACCCAACGTGTCAGTTTGTTCTTCGATAAAAGTGAAAATTGGTGGATCTTACGATCGACACCAGCAGAAAATAACTTTTCACCAGAGTGATCGACGGCCAACGCAAGTACATCGGCTTCGTGGATCGCAAACAGCTGTAAAAGTGCACCCCTAGCCACGTCCCAAAACTTGACCAGGCCCGTCAGATCACCCAGTACAACCTGCTTTCTCTGAGGAAGATAACATAACAGCCACACAAGCGTCAGTTCAGTTTTGGATTTATCAACTCTCATGGTGGTCACAATGCGACCCCTAGACCCCTTGGCCACCTGCCAAACCCTGATACGACCGTCAGCGCACCCACCAGCGATAAGGTCATCCCCGCACCATTTGAGACACATGACCCGCTGATCCTGACGTTGACCGACCAGATTGTGCTCAATTACACCACCGGCAATATCAACAATAACCACCAGACCATCATCGCAGCCCACTGACAATTGGGTCTCACTTGGGTTGGTATCAATACACCAAATCACCCCAGCATTACAATCGTAGTTGACGCGAGGACGCAAAGTGTCAAGGTCCCATTCGGTGATGTATGTTGAGCCACCAATAGAGAAGAGGCGGCCATCAGCCCAAACCATACCCTCACACAGAGTACCTTTCGCACCAGGGATCGTCGTGCGATGTACCCAACCTTCAGGGTCCCACATCTCAATTTGGCCGTTGGAACGGCCTATGTAAAGGTTGCCAGCATTATCAAAGCAACTCAGCAGAATCGTTGGAGGTGTATAGTCAACGAACCGACACCGATGCACGTCCATATTTCAAGACTTGTAACGCGATTAGGTCGTTTTTCGGTATGCGGCGATGAACTAGCGAAACGAGATGAGATGAGACTGAAGTCAACAATATGCAGGCCAATCGATGTAAACTACTGAAGTTCACGATTTCTCAATGATTTAATGTATTCCTCTTAGATTCGCTTCGTTGCATGGGCAGGAAGGTTCCAACAGCCTTCCTTAATTTGCCTCAAGTTAGGAAACTACGTACTTCCGCATGGAAGGCGAAACAAGGACAACTATTGCGAATTAAGTCGTGCTTTCATGGTGAATTGATTGAACTGACCTTAACCATTCCTGCAGCACGCCCAACCTACAAACCTATCTTACCCCACGCTTAGAATATCAAACAAAAATATTGTTACTAGACAAATCCGACAAAGGTGTTGACGAACTTTAACAACCGAATGAACCACTTGTTTTCGTCGGAAATTACCATGTTAACAACCATCTCTTTCCGTTGGCGTCCATTGGCCATTGGCTGGGCGAGAACTGTCAGTTTCACTGAAACATTCCTCTTCAAACACCAGATAACAAACAAAATGGCAACTACCAGAAGAGAGAACGCCTTTAAAAGTCTCCATGCCTGCCAACCAACTGTTCTCACGAGGCGTCGAAGACGACGCCGCAAAATAACTTGCGGATCCAATTCGTCTTCCTCTTCGTCAGATTCGTGGAGGGGGCGACGAGTGGTATAATCGTTGCGCAACTTGTTCACTACCATATTCATTTCAGCACGCCAATTCTTGAATTCCTCAAGTGTCGCTGCATTGGGGGACAGGGCGCCAACCCCTCCTCCGGTGATGGTGTCAGGTAACGAATAAAGCAGCTGTCCCCCGCCTCTGCTAGTAACTGATCCTGGGCCACCGCGAATGGGATAAGGATAGTTAGAAGTGCTTTGGGGAAAGCCTGAAGTGCCCACAGAGCCTCCGACGGAGCCCCCGCCTACCGAGCCAGGGCCACGGCCGACAGAACCAGGATATTCGTGATCCAATGAGGTGATACTGCGTCGGGAGTGCGAATAGATACGTTGTAAGTTGTTGCGATACAGCAGACCTGGTGCCCCAGGAGTAGCGGAATACTGAGACAATGATGGTGAGTTTGGGGCCTGCGGAACCTGGTAAGAACTCGGACGGTCGTAGTATGTCTTCGGGGCCGGTTCTTCGTCGGGTAAGTCTTTGATTTGATCCCAAAGGTATTCCAACTCACTCAACAACTCCCTGGCTTCTAAAGTCCCCAGAGCATATACTTTCATTGTCTCGATCAAAAAAGCAATATAACGACGTTTTGCTTCCGTCTTCAGAAGACCCTGCTCGCGCTTCCAGGCATCCCACTTCTTTTTGGCACCTTCATCTTCAGCTGTAAAGCCTACGGGACGTGGCATCACAGCGTCAACATCGCCCTCAGTGGCTTGCTTATACAAACCATAAAGTTTAATGCGGTTCTCTGCCGGCGGACGTGGCAAGCTTCCATAGTTAGATCGGCTCAGAAGGGCGCGGATGGTGGTGATCGCTTTGAAGAATACCCGGTCTACTAGTTAGTAAATGTCATAGGCACTGGATGCCGAGAGCCCCTTTAAAAAGCACACAGCCCCAAAGCATTCAATGAAAGCATTTCCTGATTGAGGTGAAATGGATTTGAGTAAACTTGAGGACTATGCATCCTTTCATCTTGGATAAATGCTACCAACAAACTTGGGGAGTCGCGTTCATCAACAGAAAGCGACGTGGGGTCAAGTTGATGGGCATCAGTCCTGCGGAAGTCAGTTGAAAACTTACCTATCGAATCAGACATTGGTCGTTGGTCTGGGCCAGTGGCGTTTGTTGTTGTGGAATATGTGATTCTGTGTTGACGTTTTGCGAATCACGGGATAAAAGCCTTTATGGAGCGGCTCCAAGGTCGTAGCAAGCAGATAGGGAATTGTCCAACAAACCAGGACAGCCCACGATAACAACGGGCGCAGGCAGTGTTTGTTGACCTCGGTCGGAAATTAACCTTTTTTTGCCTGTGCGTGCCTGAGGTCGGGGTCGTCTTGTGATTTGGATTCCCCACATTTGACGCGCGCCTATTGTTCACTTGCGAGGGGTTAACAGTAGCCTAACACTTAAAGGCAATTGTTCGGTCCAACAATCAAACGAATTTAGGGTTACAATTATAATGCTTTCTGCCTGCCTAAATGTAAATTCTTTTATCATTTCATTAGCCGTTGTGTGGACTTGGGACCTTATTACGCTGCCTGAGACAAGGTCTAGGGTGAACGACATAATCGGAGTTAAAAAGCAGGCACCATGGTCCGAGATTCCATTGAAATGAATAGCCCAGCCCTCCCTTCGATCTAATTTGCCATAGTACCGATAACAACTACCTCCGACGTGGTCCTGATAGCGCGTCTTTCACGCTAAAAATTTGGTCTACGCTCACCTCGTCGTCGAAAAACATTGTACAAGGCTATTTGGGTATGGAAGACAGGCGGCTGGTAATCTGCGGGTGTATGTTGTCTCTGTGCGCTTATGATAGTCACGAGGAACAGGCATCTCCGTTAAACGATCCTACATTCAATGTGGCGACTAGTCACGTGTTGTGTAGAAAGCCGGTTACGTGCCCATGTATCACATCAGTAATAAGTAGCGTGTTCCCGAAGTATCACCGCCTTTTCCACCTCACTTCTACATTCGTCCGCTCCAAGAGTCTTCCCAAATTAGCACCATAACGTCATGTGTCGGTTTATGATTTTCAAAGGACGAGAGCCGATGGTGCTTTCGGATTTACTTACCAAACCAGCCCATCTGATCATCAATCAACTGTTTGACCTGAGGCTTCGCCTTGATATGCGCAATCCTATCAATGGAGATGGGTTTGGTGTAGGCTATTACACCACAACAGGCGAGGTCGCCCCTTGCCTTTTCAAAGCAATCACACCAGCGTGGAATAATGTGAATCTCAATAACTTGTCACAATCTACGGAATCTACCTTAGTTTTTGGTCATGTGCGGGCACTGACCCATGGAGTACTTGCCGAAACCAATTGCCACCCTTTTTCATACGGTAAGATCATGTTTATGCATAATGGTGGCATCCTGGGTTTTGATAAAATCAAAAGGCAGCTTATCAACCACATTGACGATCGGTTTTTCTTGTTTATCCAAGGTCTGACAGATTCAGAATGCGTATTTGCGCTCTACCTCGATACTTTGGCGCGCATGGGATACGACCCTGATGACACGACTCTCGAGTTGAGTCACCAGGTATTGAAGGAAGCTATGACTTGTACTATTGAATTGATCAAGCAATGGCAAGTTGCAGTTACTCTGGAGCCCAGTCTTTTGAACTTGGCTGTAACAGATGGTGACTCTGTGGTCGTATGCCGTTATATTACTCTGGCAACGGACGAGGCAGCATCCCTTCACTTCTCCACAGGTTCGCGATTTTTTGAGTACGAACCAGGTCACTTCAAAATGGAAAGACTCAATCGATCTCAAGATGTCATTTTTGTGGCTCTGGAACCGCTCACGTTTGAACGAGGTGACTGGATTTGTGTCCCTACGAACACCCTCATTACCATCACGAAAAATAACACCGTCTTAATGTATCCGATTCGCGATGAATTCTACAACGAAAATGAGCGATCTCCAGAGTTCGCCACATCTAAGGGGCTCATGGGTGGGGTGCCAACAAAAGAGGATAGCTCAGCCGTGGAAAATGGTGACATTGCTGTTCCACCTTTAGAACGCGAAGGCCGCAAAACAACGTCAGTTGCAATTTAATCAACACTTAATATATGGCTTTCGAACTCGAGATCCTTATTCGGTAGAATTATGTAGAATGCCTCCTAAACCTACAATCAAACACCAGTCACAGGAGCGACCCTTTTTAATAATCCCATAGTCAATGTTTTAAGGGTACAGAAGTTTCATAGTGCATTCCAGTGCTGTAGATTTCAATGGAGTAAAGATAATAGAGGTTTAAAAGCCTATCGTGGAGTATGTACCAGAACCGAAAAGTATGGTGATAGTTTCCTACAAGATGCGATGAAAAAAAACTTTTTTAACAAAATCCGATGTAGTGTAATGGCTATCACGGTTCGCTCTCACCGAGCAGATCAGGGTTCGATTCCCTGCTTCGGAGTATTTTTTGCATATTTTGGTATTTGCTTTGGCATACAATCTCTGGACAGTAGTCTTGTTTTTGGCAAGGTTTATCAAGAGTATTCTTCTGGGTGTATCTTGTCAATTTGAACGTTCTATTCCCTACCTACATCGTGTGCACAACCCAATGTGGGTAGTTTTTGAGCCCTGTCACACCTTAACAACACTTTAGAATGGTACGAGCAAACAACACACCACGCGTGTTCACGCTGTTTTTCCTTCTTGGACTAGTCAACAATGTACTCTATGTGATCATTCTATCCGCCGCTGTGGACCTCGTCGGTGCTTCTACTCCCAAGGCGACCGTTTTGTTGGCTAACATTGTGCCTAGTTTCGCAATCAAAGTCGCGGCGCCGTTCTTTATCCACCACTTTGAATATGGTCACCGAGTAACCGTTTTGATGACATTGTCGTTTAGCGGCATGTTAATGATCTCCTTGCTGCTGACAGTGGCAGCTAAAATTTTTGGAATCGTCTTAGCCAGCACCTCACTGGGAATGGGTGAGATCACCTTTTTGCAGCTCACTCATTACTATGGTGATACTGCGGCTGTAGGGGGCTGGTCCCTGGGGACTGGTGGTGCTGGGATCGCTGGATCTTTGTACTACCTCCTTCTCACCAACATATGGCACTTGCTGAGTTGGAAAGCGCTTTTTTTGTCATCGCTCATGCCTTTTGCTTTGGGTGGGGTCTACTACGGTTTCCTCCCCTCCAGAGCAAACACCGGTTCCGAACTGGTGGCTTTGGATAATGATTGGGAGGTTTTACGAGAAGATGGACCGTTCCTGGCCGCACTGGAGACTGTTCCTGCTTGGAAGACTCCCTCAGGGGTTCAGGCACACTTTTCGTCCACTATGGCTCGAATTCGTCCTTTAGTCGCTGTTTACATGATTCCTCTCGCCCTGGTCTACTTGGCAGAATATGTTATCAATCAGGGTATTTCTCCAACGTTGTTATTCCCCCTTGATGAGGTTCCTCAATGGCTTATCCGGTCACATCGTGACACGTACGTCGTTTACGGTTTTTTGTATCAGCTAGGGGTGTTTATATCGCGACTGCTGGCCAATTTCGGCTTCCGCGTGCGGAAGCTCCCGTTATTGGCGGTGTTACAAACGATAAATGTGGCCATATGTGTTGTCCAGCTGATGTCTTTCACTATCCCCTTCGGCAGCATCTGGCCGCTCTTTGCACTTATGATCTATGAGGGTCTTTTAGGGGGTTTGGCATACATTAATACGTTCATGTTAGTATCAGAACAATCGTCAGCCCCCGATAGAGAGTTCAACATGGGGGCAGTTTCGATGAGCGATAGCTTTGGCATCGTGCTAGCAGGCATCATTAACTGGGTTGTGGAAACAAGTTTGTGTCGTTGGCAACAGCATCACGGTCGCGACTGGTGCGCTCTGGGTTAAATATCCTTTGAATGGAGAATTCAACAATGAAACTTGCAATTGTGTCTCAACTTGCTGAGCGACGACCATGAATTGCGGAAAAAACTTAACGGTGGGTTAACGAAAGCTACTTGATATTAATATACATACACGAGTTCTCAAAGATTACTCCTCGCGCTTAGCCCGCTGGCGTTTCTTCTCCTGGCGTTGCGCCTGCTTTTCGCGCTCTTTCTCGGCTTTGTCTTTGGGCGAAGAAAATTCGAAGGTCGCAACCTCGCCAGTTTTACCGTAAATCAAGGGGCCGATCCATGGCTGGATGTTCCACTCCAACTGCAAGGTTGCTGGGCGTTCGCGGAACAGCTCTTCAATGTCCCACACGGAGTATTTAGCCTTAGCCCCGTTCAAAGCCAACTTAGCGTCATCGCGAGTACGGATGATCTTGTCCCAGTAAGTGACTGTCAGCTCACCATCCGCACCCTCGTAAGTAGCCGTAAGGTAGATGAAAACTTGTTTGGTGTTCCAGTTGAACAAAGGGGTCAAATCCGTAGACAAATCGAACGAGATCTTATTATTCTCCTTAGGCTTTTTGTTCTGTGACCCGTACTGAAACAGTCTCTTCACAGTGGTGGCCAGACGGACGTTGGCAATAGTGGTGGAGTCGAGCAGCCATACTTGATCGCGCCACAATTGAACAAGGGTGAGTAAAACAACAATACCAGCAACAACTGTCGATGCAGTAAGTGCCTGGTTACCCGCCGCTTGCACCCGTGTCCACAAGTTAAACATGTTATTGGTATACGTGGTTTCGCACGCGCTGGTATACCGTATGCACACGGGGCACACAACCGCGACGGTAATTTGGGGATATAGTGATACAAGGCGAAAACAGTGAATAGACACAATACTCGTGGGGGTTGAGTCCAAAACTACTATTCGTATAATGCAAAATATAGCTATTTACAGGCGATGCAATTTCTTCAATGCTAAACGGGTACGTTTTTCGCGAAGGGTGTACAGCTCCGGGCTGACGGGGGCCACCATGTCATCAACGGCACGACGGAAACTCCCAAACTGGTGGCGCATATCCCGTGCCCACAATAAATACTCAACTGTTTCTGGGAATTCGTCCATCATCGGGAATAATTGCTCCTTGGTGGGGTGGAGCTGCGAAAGGGCCCGCCAGAGCAAACCCACCACCTTCTGCGAAAGCTTATTGGGGGTGTCAATGGTTTGCTCTGGGTTGAACCAGGGTCCTATGTGGTCGAGCACGTATCGGCCATCGGCAGGCTTTTCCTCCATATGAGGCGCAACTTTAGCGTACTCGTGCAAGAACGCGCGGGTCACAGTGGCAAGCGAAGGCCGGTTGGGACCATGGGGCGGTTTCACACCATAGAACCGGCTAAGCACTTCGTACCTCGAAGGAGGTTCGCCACGAGCCATGGCAACAGCGAACGCGTACTTGAATAAGTATTGGCGATGTTTCAAGTGACGACGGTCAATATAGTTGCCCAGCACCATTTGATGCTCCACAATGGCCATGATGCCGCGAAGCTGGTCTTTTGTAACCAACGGAGCGGTTCGAGCAAGAACGCGGGCAAAGATGTCATTCAAAGTGATGCCGTCTATGCGCACGCCTTGACGGGCTATCTTGAGCACTTCATCGACGCTGATGGTGTGACGCTTCGCCAGCACCATGGAGCTGTAATACCGAGAGAGCAGTTCGGGAACTGCGCGAGATACTGGGAGAGAGCTGGGGGCACCGGTGCCAGCTTCTGGAAGCCAACGACAAGACAGTTGGAAACGAGTCACCGCCTTCGCGAGCGCGGACATTGCATTATTGACTACGCGGTCACCACCAGCACCCCCTTCGTATATGGCCAACATCTCTTGCGAGATCACCATTTTGACCCGCACGTCGTATACGGATCCTGCAATGGGCTGCTTGCTAACAAAGTCGAGAAAGTTGACCAACAATCGGAGCGAGGAGGCACGACCGCTCGTGTCAATAAACGTGGAAACGACCTGACACAAGTTAACCATCTCTGCCGGCAGTGCCACCAGAACCCCGGAAAACTGGTCTCCCACCACAGTAATTCCATTCATTTCAAAGATCAGCACCAAAAGCTTGTGACAGTTGGAAAAGTTGCCTTCTTTCTGGTCGAGAAAGGCCACCAGTCGCATTAACAACGCATAAGTTGCGGTAGACATGGTCACGCGATGCTCACACATTGAACGATACGTGTCAATGACCCGTTGGTGACCTCCATAAGCCTTCTTGTGTGACATGTGTTGGTAGAAACGCATGAAAGGAAGATAATGACTCTCACGAGCAACCTCATGCTTACGAGCGGCACTAAGAGTTGACATGGCCCCTCGGTGGTCGCCTCTGTTGAGCTGCCAACGGATGAGCTCCTGGTATAGCCGACCGCGATTTTTTGGAGATATTGTGGGCCCGACAAGACCCCGGGATCCAGAGACGGCATCGGCAATGGCAAAAACTTTAGCAGTCACATGATGGGCTTTGTCATGACGCCAAAGCTTCAACTGTGCCCCAAAGACCGGGGCCAGAGAGAAAGGGGGGTTCAGAGCCATATGCAAACCTTCCAACAATGCTGCTGCTCCCAGATAGTGGCCTAAGAAAATGTATGCATCAGCGACAGCAAGGGCAACTTCCTCAGCCTTCTCGTTGCTCAGATTACGGGCGTGACGCATCCAGTGACCGTAGAAGCGCTCCAAATGACCCGGCAGATAGCTGCTAGCAAAGTATCTGATGACTTTGATTGCAGCAGAGGGCACCAATATCCCATCAGAGATGGCGTTTTCAGCAAGGTGTAGAACACGATCGGGATCCACCGTTTTGATGTAGTACTCCATGAGCTTAGCGTAGAGGTATCCAGTATCCGAGCCCTTCAGTCGTTCACCCAAGACTTGCAAGGCGCCATCAAGATCACCTTGACTGAGTCGAGCGTCAATACGACTAGCATCTACTCTAGTTGAAGGTGTGAGGTTTCGCTGGAGAAGTTGGTCGTAGAGTTTATCCACCTCGGAGGTAACCCCTAAATGAGCCAAAGACCCCATGACAAGGCCATAGTGACGAACATAGGGCAAGTTTCCTCGCCCATACATTTCCTCAAATAGGAGTTGCAATTGGCGCCAATCTTTTAGACCGGCCGCAACTTGAAGAAGAACATCAATGTGGCTTTCATCGTGCAAATCAGGGTGATCTTCGTAAAGTGCACGCGCCCGCTCGTACTGTCGAAGCCCTACAAGAGCAACAAGTGCCATACGAAGGTCTTCCGAGGTGACGGCCATTTCGGGGCGACCGTATTGAAGTTTGAAATGCCAGAAGTTGAGTACTTGATTGTGCGAGACTCGTGCGAAAGCTTGCATCATGCTGGAGAGGAAGGCACCAATATCACTAGCGCTGTCGAAATCCAGCACTAAGGCTCGCGCATGATCGGCGAACTGTATACGCGGTCGATCACCGATGATACGTAGGGCTGGGTGGTACAGTTTGGGTAGGTTCCACGGGTTCCGGCCATCAGGATGCCCTCTGTCATGGTCTGCAGGCGCGTCAGCTTTACCGCGTTTTTCGATCGCTTCCACCATGGCCTGGAATTGGGGGTAATCCACACGTCCGTGGGCAATTTTGTTGTGCTGAACCACGGCATTAACCATATCTACCTTTTCCAGATAGCTTAGCTTGGTCGAGCCTAAAACTTTAAGAAGCTTCGTGGTGTCAAACCTGGTTTTTGAGGCCAGCATATCGCCAGATCTGTTCTGGCCCCCTGAGATAGTTGATGTAACTGCCTCTAGCATGCTAGCGCTCCCGAAAAACAGCGAAACTGCTTGGAATTCTCCCATGGACTCCAAAAGCTGGCGCACTCGTGAGCCCAATGGCTTAAGCGCCAGTTGGAGCCGACCCAGCAGGTCGGTTTCTGCACCAGCGGGACGCTTTGCAAAAGCCAGTCGCCAAGCTTGCTCGACGAACTTGGTAACTTTAGGGTCACGATGGGTGTGAGCTACCGCAATAGCCATTTCTAAGCGCTCAAAGGCCTGGTCTATACTCTCTTCGGAGTATTGATTGCGCTGAAACAATTTCGGTTCATTCAAAAAGCTGTCACTCCAAGCTTGGGGCAAGAATGGATTCGTCTTGGTTCGGTACCCCCGAGAGGTAAAAACCATCATAAATAGGGATGATCTCTTCGAGGTATGCATTCGTGAGTGGGCGGATGTCGATAAAAGTAGCGCGGATCCACCAGAATGAGGGCGTACGGGATGCCAGGGCCCGCCCCTTCGCTGTCGATGAGTTCGCGGTAGTAGTCGAGCACAACGCACACCACCAATGAGTGATTTCTCCATAGCCTCCTGAGTTGTGTGGGTCAGGATTCACGTAGAAACGTCGAGCTATGTACAAATGGCGCTGGAGAAGAGCTGGAGGTGGGGTGGTGGCTGATGGGCTTTGAATGGGGTTTGCACCTGTAAAATCGTTGTGATCCCAGGGCTAGCGCGGCAGCGCGAAAAATTCGGAAACCAAGACGAAGGACTCGGGGTATGATCGTCTTGCAATACCAACGTAATTTGTTGCTACTTATCGAGTGCTCTCGACCCAGAGAAGATTTAGCAGCCTTGGTGCGGGCAGCTACCGGCTTTCAGAAATTGATAATGCATCAGAGTTGGCTTGAGTGGGTTGGTTTTTTGAATAGTAATCGGTATGGAAGCGAAAAGTAGATGAGAGTGAGTACTGAAGAGTCTATGCAAGGGTGACTATTGGGAATACCACCAAATCCCCCAAGTGCCAAATATTAGGCAGTCGAATGCTCGAGGTTGTCCAACATCAATGTGGTCTGATTTTTATGCAAAGTGCATAGTTGTACTTGACATTTGAGTGTCAGACACCCGACAGGAACGAGACATATTTACAAAAAAGCTACCTGTGTGTCGCAGACACCTTTACAATTCCACATAACCATATTCAGAGTCATTAAATCAGTATTTTGAGTTTGTAGTCATAGATCACTCTCGTACAGTGTGAATATTTTAATCTCATCAGCATACGGTTATATGGTCCAATCCCTAACCCCTATTCATGATACACCCGGACCTCGGTCGCAGCACCAATAGCAGTTAGGGGCTATCAGACGGTTTGTGAAATCTTGGCTGGATAGTTAGTAATAGATTCGTCTCTGTTAGGACCGTATCATCAACGCCACACCCCCAACACCTCAAAAATTGTACACAGAGATGCGACTCCAAATGGGGAGGTGCGGCGATTATGTCCGCCCGGTCACAAGATATCTTCATCGAGAATTGCACATACCTGCAATGGTTAGTAATTCACTCATACAAGGCTGAAACTTAACGAAAATGCATTTGTCAACATGGGGCTTCAGTTGGAACAATTGGTTTAAATGCAAATAATCACTGTGAACCACTTACTTATAAAGTGAAAATTTTTGGAGTGAGGCTGCCCATCGCACTTCCGCCTTTTATAGCGGGTACTATATGTAGGTACACCAAACTGCATATAATATCTTCAAAACCCTAACTAAATTACAAGCTAGGGTGAAGCAATGGTGGATGGTGGCCAAAGTTGATAATCTCGAGAGGCCGTCATTACAGCATATCATTTAACAAGATAGAATTACACCTATAGGGAGGTATTTTTCGCTCATGCTAAGCTCTCTGTTGTATGCCAAAATTTCGCTTCAAGGTAGATGGGCCTTGATATCATATAGACGGAGGCAATCAGTGCATTAGCGAGGACCATGTTTATGCCACGTTCGCCTTAAATGACTTTGGGGCAGTGACTGACGTATACGATTAGCTGATCGGGGACTCGAATCCCGCTGAAGAAGCCCGAGACGGAATAACGTCGCACGCGCTCATGATACCCACATCCGGGACTAGTTATTTTACCTTAATCAGGCAAATGGTGTCGTGAATGACAACTGCCTTACCGCTTCCAACAAGAATTCCGCGGGAATCGGAATTCAGATCTGAAACAAGCCGACCGGTAACAAAATATCAATGACTTGTTTCTTCATTTAATCAGGTGAGCGATGTTGCACTAACGCAGAACAGACATATGATGATCACTGATAGCCAGTTGAAGCGAGAACACAAGACCCTGAACAAAAGAAAGAGTCCGTTTCAACAGGGAATGATTGCCGCATGATTGTCTCCGCGAAGCCGTCTCCACTTCGCTACAAGTCTCGGCAACCACAAATTTCATATTATTTTTCTGGTGCAAGATCCGATCTCGTCATAGAAAATACCTTAATAGCGAATCGGGTTTTACCCCCGTCGGCATGGGCTATCAAAACAAAAGCTCGCTAGGAGGTATGGGAAATCCTACCCCGCGGGGTTGACGCCAAGTGGGTCCGCCATTGCCGTTCTACGTCGCCCCCGAAAACGTGCCATTGTCCCGGGTCTATACTTCCAATTGCGTGAGAAGCGGCCAACGTACGGTTATTTTTTGTGTCCTTGATTGGAGGCTCTCTGCTGATTGCCAGGCACTGCACCTAGTTCCATGACGATGCGGGGCTGGCGGCCGTGTCGTTAGTTTAAAATACTAGGACCCTGCTGTCATTACCTGTCACAGATAACCGATGAGTTTTCAGTCAGTAAGGGAAATCCCTACCGACTTCAAAATCCCCATAAGCTACCTGAAAAATAGGTATCGCCTCGTGACCCTTGCCAACAAGGTCCCCGTACTCCTTGTCTGTGATCCAACTGTTGACGTGGCACTGGTGGCAGTTTGTCTTGCACTGGGTTCCTACAACGATGGCAATGCACCAGGGCTTGCCCACTTGGCAGAACACATGGCCTATCTGGGCCTGAAACAATTTCCCACCCCAGGGGGTTTTCAGGTCAATCTTAGGGCTCATGGCGGCTCTAGCAATGCTTACACTACCGGTGAACAAACTACCTGGTATTTCAAACTCACAATCACCGAAGCAGAAATTGAAGATGAACCTGCTTTCGCTTACTTCTGCCGCTACTTCGCTTCGTTGTTTTCGCATCCAATCCTTGCCGAACTGGCGATGCCGAAAGAGATTGCGGCCATCGATGACGAGCACACACATAACACTAGTGATGGTGACCGCGAGCTACACCATGCTATGCGACTTTTAGCCCGAAACACTCATCCTTTTCATCAATTCTCAACGGGTGATTCCGTAACTCTTAAAGGAATCACGGGACTCAAACAACAGCTCCATGATTATGTGACCCAGCATTTCGTTGCCGAAAAGTTTACAATTGTGGTGAAAGGCCCCCAGCTGTTGAATATGCTTCAAAAGTTCGCAGTATCGTTTGGAGCAATTCGTCTGGGATCCTCGCCATCTAGCGAGGGAGAGATGGCTGGTAACCGCAATTCATGGCGGCTGCTGGGAGGGCTGGACCGGTCCCGACGCAATCTGCGAGTGATCATCCTGTTTTCATCTCCGACTATTCCCATGGCTATTATTCCCCATTATTACCCAGAGATAAGCGAGGTTTTCACTACCAAAAAACTCTTGCATATTTCCCTGGATGTCTCTGAGTACCTTCGTGTGTTTTTTCCTTTGAAGATGAGTTCTACGCCTATGCTCGAATTCTACCTCCAGGGTTGGTGCCAGCTCCTCGGTGACGAGCTGCAAGGCCTGTTGACGGCATTTTTGCGTCACAAGCAGTTTTGCCAAAATGTCTTTGTTTTCACTAATCGAATAAGCTACTATAATACTGCTTTAGTACTTGATTTTGAGCTTATGCGTCGGGGCTCACGACACTTGGATGAGGTAATCGGAATTATCTACTCGTATATTCAACGCTTCACTTGGGTGCCTTCTCCGGCGATCAGTGACTATCTCCGTGACGTGCACACATTAGATCGCATGAGTTTCCATTTCACCCCGATAGCTACAGATGACTTGGACGAGATTGCCCATTTGGCCCAAGCCATGCAAGGAGATATGCAACGATTGGGCGTTGACAACTTAATTCGAGGATACGACTCTGTTGCTGCTGATGTATTTGCAAATCCACAATTGTGCCTGCTGCTTGTTGCTAATTTTGCAGCTACACTGAAACAGTGGCTCAATCAAGATAACAGTTGTATAATCTACCGCGGCCAGCATTTGACGCGGATGTCGCTGTTTATTGGTTTAGAGATCAGTGCGTACGATCGGCCGTACCTGATGAACTACAGCGTCTACACTCTCACAGATTTGCCACAAGTGTGGCTAGACCCTATGCTCGAGGTCCCCGCAGCTAATCCATACATCATTCCCGAATTTATGCAAATCGACTATGATGTCACCGTGTCCCAATTCACTGGGACGTTCCAAACGAAGGCATTGGACCCCAGCGAACCACCACAATTGGTGGAATTTTCTCGCCACCACGAAATATGGTGGCATCAAGCGCCGATGCAAGACACCACAACATTATCATTTTCAATCCAAATGCCCTGGTTGTGGATTGACGAGGCTCCCGGCGCTGGCGCCGCTTGCCAAGTGCTTGCTCACATAGCCGGGGCGGCTATGAAGACCAGACTATACCCTGCTGAACGGTTGGGATATGAATGGGGGGTGTACGCCAACTGGAATGACATCCCTCTGTTGGGTGTACATGTTTCCGGTCTTTCCATAGGTATGGAAGCAGTCATGACCGCTATCATTGAGATATTACACCTGGTGTTGACTCGTGAGGTGGGCGATAGTGAGTTCGAGGCTGCCAGGCGAGGTTACTTACACGAGTTACGCCAATTTGAATCGAAGGTGGGTATAGAGCAAGTTATGGTGGGATCCCTTGAAGTATTGGAAGATCGATGCCACCTGTATCAGCGGCGCCTTCGAGAAGCTAACA
This sequence comes from Diutina catenulata, assembly GCA_030560525.1. Lineage (NCBI taxonomy): Eukaryota > Fungi > Ascomycota > Pichiomycetes > Serinales > Debaryomycetaceae > Diutina > Diutina catenulata. Next base: position 208,305 of record JAKTTW010000004.1, read on the forward strand.
CACTAACCTTATCACAATTACAAAGCCACCGGCTCCAATTAGCAGAGAAGGTCAACTATGGCCGCATCTTTGTGACTAGTAATGGAGACATTGGTTGGCCCGCCCATCTCGCAACAATTGCAAACATTATTACACACCATTCCATTGACCTGGGGGGCAATCCAATGGAAGGTGAGCTGCTGAGTTTACTGCTTGCTGAAGGTAGTCACTACGAGTACCACCAATCCAGTTTAAACCGACTGGATCCTATGACAACAGTCATGTACTACATTCAATGCGGAGAGCGTCACGATCCGTATACACGGACTATGAGCGAACTCATGGCTTGGTATATCGGAATTTACGCGAAGGAGGAATTGCGTCAAAAACGTGGGTTGGGCTACCACGTAATGTGCAAGCAGAGGGTTCTTCGCGGTGCCGTAGGCATTGCTATCTATGTTTCAGGTACCAGATATTCGGCGGACGAGTTGGTTAATAATATTGAGTGGTTTCTCGCCGATGTCGAAGCATCTGTACTCAAAATGCTGGATACACGATTCCACGAAGAGATTTGTGATCGGTTTGAGGATAACAGACAACCCGATGTGGTATCTACCTTGGTTTACCGCAATCCTATTGCTGGTTCCGTTGCCACAGACTCTTCAGAGGTCACTCTGACTCATTGGAACCATTTTGAACAAATTTACAACCACGAATACGTGTTTCCCCCCGGGAGTCTGGGACTTATTCCCCGAATGTCACAGCACACTTTCGTGAAATACTTCCAAAGGGTGATATCAGCAAAATCAAAAACTCGGAGAGTTTTATCAGTATGTCTTTCACCTGGCTTAGATGAAGAGGATAGAGTCCAATTGATTCGTGACAAATTAACCCCCATGGTCGGTGCATACAAAAGACTCACTCCTGAGGTAATAGAGGAGATCGCGACAACCAGTCCAACGTTGGATCTGGCCCTTGAGACTGTTATGCTTCGTATACATGGGAAAACGAAAATCTCACTCCTCAAAACGGTCAAGAAAATCACTCAAGGTTCACCACCGAAACCCGCGAAGCTGATTAGTGTCAAGCAAGTTGTGAGTGGACCGGAGGCAGTACCGTCGGTGCCAGTGAATGTCTGGGGGAGCGAGTCGGTATATCTGCGTCTTTGCTTTGTGGCAAATCGTACATAGAGTATATTCACATAACGAATTTGGGTTTCGCCTGTCACCTTTACTACTTCATACTAACTACATCGTCTGGTACACTCTCAATAAAGTGCAATAGGGCACCCGTCCATCAAGGACATCGTCAAGTGTGTCATTTTTCTCATAGACCCATCGCTGTGATCTTCAATATGACCGAACATCTGCAAGAGACGGGCAGTGATGTAGTAAGCTTCTGTCAACGCAAATTGTTGACCCAAGCAAATTCGAGGTCCACCATTAAACGGCAAATAAGCCCATCCCAACTTATTGGTGGAAGGCTCAAACCACCGTTCGGGGCGGAAATCTCTCGCATCTTTGCCATAATACTTCTCGTCGCGATGCATCGCAAATACCTCGTAATTTATCATCGTTCCCTTTGGAATGAATATGGGATCTTTTCCTTCAGGTCCACCCCCACGAGGTAATGTAGTGTCGCGACTAGAAAACCGGAAGTTTCGTGGAACTGCCAGGTACAAGCGTAACAGTTCATTGACAACAGCTTTCAAATACTCGCATTTCTTCAACAGTTCGAAAGATAACTCATCAACGCGAGCTTCCTCGCCTAACCCAAAGTTGGTTCCAATCTCTTCCCGAAGGCGATTGAACGTGTCTTGGTGATCGGAGAGAAGGCGGAACATGAATGATAACAAACCAGCAGTGGTATCACGCCCAGCCAATAAGATGTTAAGGGCCTGGTCACGCAAAACGAGGGGGTCGCGGGTTTGTTTAGCCAATTCGTATAAGAAAGTGTACCCGTCCTTCGAAGCCTCCTCCAACGCATCTTCAGGCATATCTAAGGCTTTCTTCACGTAGTAATCCGTGAATTGGTGAATCACTTTATTGTCACGACGAAACAGTGGAGGGTTGAAAAGCCAATAAAGATCTTGGCCAACAACACGGTAAACGCAGCCAAGTTGCGACCGGTTGAAGCAGTCAGCAAACTCGTGCTTTCCGGGCACTTCAGACTTATCTGAGTAACCAATCAGGGAGTCTCTTAACGATTCAACCGACTCCCCAAACAAGAATTCAGTTGCAGAGTCAATTGTCAATCGGAAAAACAACTCTTGGATGTCGAACGCTTTACCATCTGCTTTCCGCACGTGCTTAGCTAAGATTTGGAGATGGGGTTCCAAAGACTTGACATGGGCGACTTGTTCCCGCGCAAATTGAGGTCGCAACATTGCTCGGGAGTGCTTCCACCCAGCTCCGTCGAGCGTAAAGATACCATCACCTAACAAAGGGGCAAACTGGGGACGCCGCATCCCTAAGCAAAAGTCATTGAATTGAGTGCCCAAGACGGCTTTGATATTTTCGGGGTCACGGGTGAAAATTGTACGCTTGCCCATAACGTCCAAAGAAAAGGTATCAACACCCATCTTCACGAATCTATCAAGACCTTCCTCGGGCAAGGTGCCTTTGGCGGTGAATTTCAACAAGTAGTAAACGTTGCGTAGACCTAAGGCATAGTCTTGATAGTGGGGAGGTGCCTTAGTCTGTGGAAATTTTCCTTTGCGATAATGCAACGAAAGTCGATTGAGGATCACATAGCCAATAATGACGGCTGCGATTGCAATTAATACCGTCGACATGATTGCTTTGGAAAGGGCGAAAATTGAACTTAAAGTACTCCACTGAAATCGTAAAACCCTACGAAATAGTACTTCAACATGACGTAATATTCCCTTTTTGGGACTTGAAGAGATGCTCCCTGAGGGTGTCCTTTGTTCGGTTGCGATTTGCGGTGACCGCCTACATATTTTCTCGGTGTTCAAGTAACCCCGCAAAATCATGCATGCAATTGACTCCGAGAGCAAGTCCGTGGTACATGTTTCATCATCGAGTCTAAGTCCTGAAATTTAGGACATGAACACCCGGGAATGTATTCTTATCATCTTTCTGGTTGCTTTTATCCGTCATACAGTCATACCTACCTGAAGATAATTCATTACGTTTATCATGTTTATCATTAAATAACCAGAAGGCTCCAGAAAAATTTGGCTCGGGAGAAAGACTATTTCACAACTTAGGGACCCCACTCACCAATTTTAGAGGGGCTACTTTGGTCTCACCGCCAACGTTGCTCAGTTTCAGGCAACATTCCGAGTAGAGGCTTTTTTCAAGCCAAAGACACGTTGCATCCGTTGAACAAAGACATGGTCAACTGCGACATCTTCTTAGGGGGGTATTCCTGATCGAAAGACTCGATCAGCGAGAACATCTGCAACAATCGGGCCACCACGTAGGAAGCCTCGGTCAATGCAAATTGCTGGCCCAAACAAATACGGGGACCACCGTTGAAAGGCACGTAAGCCCACCCAAGCTTTCTAGACTCAGGCTGGAACCAACGCTCAGGGTCATAGACCTCGCTATCCTTTCCGTAGTAGTCGGGATGCTTGTGGGTAATCGAGACGGCATAAGTGACGTTCTGCCCCTTGCGAACAAGAATGGGGTCCTCGCCCTTGGGCCCACCACCGCGAGGTAAAGTAGTGTTGCGGGTGCAGGTTCTGAAGTTGATGGGCACGGAAGGGTACATACGCAAGGACTCGTTGATCACAGCCTTCAAGTACTCGCACTTCTTCAACAGCTCAAAAGTGATCTCCTCGATGCGAGACTCGTCACCCAAACCGAAGTGCTGCTCGATCTCCTCGCGCAAACGCTTAAAGATCGCTGGGTTGCGCGCCAATTCAAAGAAAGTAAATGACAACAAACCAGCGGTAGTGTCACGTCCAGCCAACAAGATGTTGAGAGCCTGGTCGCGCAACACACGAGGGTCGCGGGTTTGCTTGGCCAACTCGTACAAGAAAGTGTAACCATCAGCGGAGACCTTCTCGAGTTCGCTTTGAGACAAATCCAAAGTCTTTTGCACGTAGTAGTCGGTTAAAGTGTGCACAATCTTAGTGTCACGAGCGAATTTTCCACCTCGAATGATGAAGAACAAATCCTGCAACACAGCGCGAGTGGCGAGGTATCCTTGGGCTGAGTTGAAAGCTTCAGCGAATTCAAATTTACCGGGGATATCCGACTTCTGGCTGTAACCGACCGAAGCATCACGTAATGACTCCACGGATTCTCCAAACAAAAATTCAGTGGCGGAGTCCATGGTCAATCTGAAGAACAACTCCTGGAGATCAAACTTGCCTCCAGCGGCGTTGCGAACGTGCTTCGCCAATACCTGAACGTGGGGCTCCAACGCCTTGACGTGAGCCACCTGCTCACGTGCGAATTGAGGACGCAACATCTGACGAGAGTGCTTCCAACCCTCTTTATCCAAAGTGAAGATACCGTCACCAAGAACAGGGTCGAACTGGGCATGGCGTGTACCCAAAGAAAAGTCATTGAATTGAGTGGCCAAGATAGCCTTGATGTTCTCAGGGTCAATAGTAGAGATAACGGGGACACCAGCCATGCGCATCTGCACTGTCTTCACTTCAGGGAAGACCATGAACCGGTCACGGGTGTAATCGATCATCTCACCCTTGGCCTTCTTCTTAAGTAAGGTAGCAGCGAGCCGGAACCCTAACAAGTAATCATTGTCACCAAACTGAATACGCTTGGCCCCAAATTTGTTGAGCAGGTACCCCGTGTAAAGGAAATCCGCCAAAAGGTAAACGGCTAACAAGACCGCACCGGTGACGTACCAGCTCTGAAAAAGTATTTCACTAACCATGGTAATTACTATTTCTACAGCGCAATTTCATTGTCTTATACTAGCATTGATTTGCGCCACCTGCAAATTTATCACATGGGCATCCAGACTATTGCGGGACGTATCGTGTCACCTTGCATATTATTGCCCAATTTGGTAACAGAATACTTGTCAGCTGCGCAGGCATTGGCCTGCAAAGAAGCGCTTACGCCGTTTGTCTGGACCTTGCGGTCTTTAATTGTCATGGAAAAGATAAAATCTTTACCCCAGTCTTTTTAATCCGGGGTAAAGGTACCGGTGGCTGATGCAAAAGAAAAAGTTAAATCCCGTAGCGTGCATATCCCCAGCCAAAATTACGAATCACGTTACTGCTTTTTGGCAAACGTGCATATATCGGAACGGATCATTTCTGAGACCGAATATTCGCGGAGTCACAAGACTCACCCCTGCGCCTCCGACACCGTGTTGTGGGCGGGGGAATAGGGGATATGCATTCGGAATATGATCTGACCCGCCCCGACCCCTCGTAAATGACACCTTATGCGGAAATCGTCGGGGATAGAGACATGTGGGCGTGCGCGTTGAACCCCTCCACGCTCTCATTGCCAATCAAGATTTCGGACTTCTCGGAGTAAATTGAGGGGACTTCTGAAAATAAGTGTGTAGTACGATGAGCCTGAATAAACTTAAATCCGTTACGAAAGAATCATACGTTACCTATTGAACCTTAATCATGTTAGTGCCGTGAACGGACATTGTCAAGTGGGCGGCCTTCTTAGGAGGGTATTCCACATTGAGACTCTCCATAGACTCGAACAATTGCAACAACCGCACCACTACGTAGGAAGCTTCGGTCAATGCAAATTGTTGACCCAAACAAATACGGGGACCACCGTTGAAAGGCAAGAAAGCCCAACCAAGCTTGCGAGTCTCGGGCTCATACCAACGTTCAGGGCGGAATTCGTGAGCATCCTTGCCGTAGAATTCAGTTTCACGGTGCATGGCATAGACAGAATAAATAACAACCTCACCCTTCCGGATAAGGACAGGGTCCTCACCCTTGGGCCCACCACCACGAGGAATAGTGGTGTGCTTATTGGCATAACGAAGGTTACGAGGAACGGAGGGGTACAAACGCAAAGCTTCGTTGATCACAGCCTTCAAGTACTCGCACTTCTTCAACAGCTCAAAAGTGATCTCCTCGATGCGAGACTCGTCGCCCAAACCGAAGTTTTGCTCGATCTCCTCACGCAAGCGGTTGAAAATCTGCTTATTGCGGGCCAACTCAAGGAAGGTGAATGACAACAAACCAGCAGTGGTGTCTCTGCCAGCCAACAAGATGTTGAGGGCCTGGTCGCGCAACACACGAGGGTCACGAGTTTGCTTAGCCAATTCATACAAGAAAGTGTAGCCGTCCGTAGAGTGCTTCTCAAGCTCAGCAGGCAGCATTGCCAAAGTCTTCTTAACGTAATAATCGGTGAGGAGGTGGACAAGTCTGTTACACTCACGGAACTCCTTGTTGTTAATCAAGAAGTAGAAATTCTGCAAGAGCGCACGGTTGGAAAGGTAGTTCTGAGAAGTGTTGAAAGCTTCAGCAAATTCACGTTTTCCCGGAATGGCATCCATGGACTCGGTTGAGTAGCCCACCGATTCGTCCCTCAAGGACTCGACGGATTCACCAAACAAAAACTCTGTGGCAGAGTCTACAGTCAAACGGAAAAACAACTCCTGAATATCGAATGGTTGTCCATGAGCGTTGCGAACGTGCTTAGCCAATACCTGAACATGGGGCTCTAACGCCCTAACGTGAGCAACTTGTTCACGGGCAAACTGGGGGCGCAACATCGCCCGCGAGTGCTTCCAGCCAGCCCCGTCCAAGGTAAAAATACCATCACCAAGTAACGGCAACATAAACGAATGACGGTTGCCCAAGTCGAAATCGTTGAACTTGGTGGCCAAGACCGACTTGATGTTCTCAGGGTCCTTCGTCACAACAATTTTGGAACCCATCACCGCCTGCTCGAAAGTGGTCATGTTGGTGCCATCCTTCTTGAAAAACAAGTTGCATCCGTAGTCGACACTTTCACCGGTCTTCTTCTTCTGAGTAAGAGGATACCAAATGTAGAACCCTTTGACTCCGTCCGTTACCTTGTGCAAGATTTGCTTCGCCCCAAACTTCCGGTTCAACCGCTGAGTTTGGATGTAGTTGGCTACAATGTAGCAGACAACTAATGCGATCACGTAGACGAATACTGGATGGTTAGCCATTGCGATTGATTTCTCACCAAGAAAATCGTTCTAGTTATATATCGGCATTACCCCATGCTTTTTCGTTTTTCCCCCTCAACAACCCCAAACCATGTGACGCAACGCAAAGTAGTGATTCGGATCAAGCTAACATTGTGGGGAAAAACTAAAATTGTCGCGGAGCAAAAGGAGAGCGGAAAGGGCCTCGAAACGGAGAAGATTATCGAAAGTCCGAAGTTAAATTGTTTAGAGTACGACTACTTTCCCAGTAAATCGATGTGACTATTGGCGGGCTTCTAGTTGGCCGTAGACACAAAACTCCATTTAAAACCCGTGAGGTGCGTCCGAATCATGCGTCGCGGAGATTACCTAGAATCTTCAATTGACAAAAGTGTTGTAGTTGCTCGCTCAAACTACCCGAAACGTCATCTGAATTAATTCAACATGTGCTCGCGCTGTCATCTTCTACTGGATATATATTCCACAAATTTTCAAGGCTAGTTTTACTCTTTCTTTAGCCTGGTTCACAAATTTGCTTATCTCCGTTCTGTGAATTTTTAGAATCCCGTGATTCACCGAAAAAGCAATTTTAATAGTAGTCCGAGCGTGCAAGTGCACGAAGTCTGACGCCCTTCAAAAGAATCTCCGAATTCCTCTCAAACCCTCTGCTGTTTGCGTTTTTGATTTCCAAAAATCAGTCAGAAATACTAAGGAAATCGATTTGATTCCAACAGCCAAGCTATATTCGGAGTTCATTACCTTAGTTCCGTCGTCTTAAGGCATCGATTCTTCGCCAAAACGCAACTTTCATCTCGCGCTCAAGCTATCTCGATCAGCTCAAGACATCGTATGAGTAAAACGAACCAATAATAATATCACTGATTTACCAAACTCCAACCCATCTATGTGGTCTTTACAGACTCATCACTTTGTGTATTTGAAGCTGAATTCCCAGATTTTATAGAAAAGCAGCAAATTGTTTCAAGATTCACGACCAAGTCGGACCATTATTTACTCTTTTTCGCGCTCTCATGTCGGAACTAAGATTTGTGAATTTCGCGTAAGCCACTTCCTATGCCAAGCTGAATCTTGAATCTCATCCTTGTGGACGTTAGACGTGCCCACCCATGACGATTTGTTCTCTAATAGTCAATTCTGACGGATTTGCGAAATTTGAGTTTGTGTAAAAACCCTATTGTGATGCGAGACTGCTTATTCAGCGCCAACTAATCGTTACCTACGAGGCTCCGAGATGCGGTCCCACGTCATTCAGGAATCAAGCTCTGGAGGCTATCAAAATCCACCCTGAGTCTTGTGCAGTCCACGACACGAATCGAGCCATCGGTAGTTCTAAATGGCGCATTACCCCTCGCATAATACACCGTATTCCTTGAGTGGCGTGAGTTCAAAACGTTTAGGTCTCCTCGTGTTTCTTTACCTTCGGTAGAGTATGACGATCCAACCTTTTTATTAAACTTCCTTCAAACTCTACACTCATTCCTGAGAAGCCCTAAAATTCTCTCCAACATTCCTGGCACGAGTCACATATATTATTTGAGATGGTTCGGCTAGGTGGTTTCATCATAGTATGGCGAACGCGCACCTATGAGGCAACAAACAGCTGCAAGGAACGAAATCTGGAGACAGCGTCCCATGTTATGGCTTACTACAAGCCAGTCTACTTTGGTCTCCTCTCGTGCCTCGATGATCGACACGAGGACTTTACTAACGGCTATAGTTCGCGTTAGTGCACAAATCTATATTTTTTATGCACCGCAAACAAAACAACTCGATTGGGCTGAATAGAAAATGTCGTCATGGTGCATTTTGGAATATATCTCTCATCAAAATCCACTGCAACTTTTTTTGTGAACAAACTTTCATCCCTTACTATGGACCAAAAAGCATCGGCTGAAGGCGTTACTGATTCGGCCTCCTTGGCGGGTCTGGAGACCTCGTTTGCCTCCTGGAACACATCTCGGTGGTTTCTTCTCCTTTTGTTATTGATTCCATTGGCCGTCTTTATTCTCGTGCTCATTCGTCGTCGTCTGAGGAAGGTGGCTCGTGAAAGGGTATTCAACCAACATTATTACCGGAATAGCTTTGACAGCGATATGGAAAAGGGGCTGCACAGTCGCAACAGCAATCCTTTCAGTGGTGACACCTGGTTCCCCCCGTTGAAGGACAACCCGCCACCAAACATGTCTGGTTCTACGTTGGAGTCTTCATTGTACTCAGACTATTACAAGAACTACCCTCAACCACATTACAAGGAGTAAAAAAACCCCTGTTTGAAACAGCACTCCTACATCGTGAAGGCATTTTTTTACGCGTGTTTTCACCGCTCCTTCACATATTCGGCATTATTAATATCGCGCTGCAGGCACGATGCATACCAATACTAGGCGTGATGCCGACCGCCCTCTGTACGACTAGAGTGGCTATACCCAGAGTCGAAGCATGTTAGCCTTTCCTCCTCACAACAGCTCACACTGAAAAGCTGGAACTTTTGTGTAAGTTTTATAGATTATGTTATGATGCAATGGTACATACACCTGAGGCGGAATAAGACAGTTGAGAAAATTGTTGACGACGTCTATTGATTGTGAGTAGTGATTCGAATCAGAATAGTATTTGTGTGTGGTCAGGCAACTTGTAAGGGGTGACTTCCTCGTTACGCGAAAACTGATATGCAGCTGTCATCGTTTTTTCCAGGAACAGAAAATCCCCTTACCGCGTACTTTGCGTTCACCCAGCAACCGTCAAAACTTGACTACATAGGGTCGTCTCAAAAGCAATGTTCTACAATTTGAAACAGCATCTATTGTACGAACAGCAACACAGCCCACTTTTCGTCTTTCAGATTCATAGTTTTGAAATTTGGTTCTTATGCAGGGATGTTCCTTCGTCAATGACTACGCGGCAATTTTTGGCCGCTTTACCAGTCGTACGATCAGTACGATTTTGGAACGATCTAAGTGTACGATTGCCTCAAAATTAGTAAACGTGTTTAAGGAAGGCTCCAACATCCGACAGAGTCAGTAAGTACCAGACTGGCTCGTGATACGTATATATATATTTGCTTCCCCAGATTTCGTTCAAGTCACAGAATGTTCGAGCACAATCTGCGAAGAATCTAAGCAATAGAAGTTAACAGTATTCCTATTACTCCTAAGAGGACCGGAAATCGAGTTCCGCGCCACAAGAGAGCTTTCCCCACACTTTTGAAGTTTCGGATAATGGTAACCGAACTCAAAGTCCAAGTATTGAAGGAAAAACCGGTAACAAACCCAAAAAGCTGCTAACGTGTACTTGTACCTTGCCAGAAGTCTCGTAGGGCTTTTTCCCCAAGCATTCCGCTCTATTGCCACAAGTATATCTATTTTCCAATGGCCATCTCGCGAAATGAATTCCGAAGCCGCACAGTGAACGCATGAATCTTGCAAATATAAGTATCGCCATATAGTCGCTAGGATCCCTTTTGAAAGCTCATATCATGTCTGCTGTTTCCGTTAGCTTAGAAGAACTCAAGAAGGGGATTCCCCATGAAACGCTTAACGAGGCTTTTGGCCCCCAATCTCTTGGCATTCTCATCGTGAAAGATTTGCCAGAACTGTTCCATCAATTGCGTCGCTCGGTGCTCGAGTCCGCTCAAGCTCTTGCAAAATTGCCCAAGGAGGAACTCGAGAAGTTGGAAAACGAAGAGAGCACCTGGTTGGTGGGCTGGTCTTGCGGCAAGGAAATGTTGGAAGCGGGCAAGCCTGATATTTACAAAGGCTCATGGTACGTTAACACTGCTTTCCATAACGATCCTAAAGCTGATGGCCCTGATCCTGAAAAATTAGGGGGTGCCGAATTTGCGGCGCGTTACCCCACCTACACTACCCCAAATGTGTGGCCGCTGCCGCTGTTGCCTGGATTGGAGAACTTTCAGTCGCAGCTCAAGCAGCTCATCAATATGATCGTTGACACCGCTGAGGTAGTGGCTCAAAACTGCGACCGGTACTGTGACGCTACTTTAAAAGATTACAAGCCTGGTTTCTTGGAGCGTGTAGTTAAAACACTGTCCTGCTCTAAGGCGCGCTTGCTCCATTACTTCCCAATGAAAGAAGGCGATAATGCCGACGACTGGTGCACGCAACACTTGGACCACTCGTGTTTGACTGGTTTGACTCTGGCGTTGTTCATCGATGAGCTGACTAACACCGTTTTAAACAGCTGCCCCGACAAAGAGGCCGGGCTTTACATCCGTGATCGTCAGAATCAAGTTGTTAAAGTGGCCATTCCTTCCGACTGTTTGGCTTTCCAGACTGGCTCCACTCTTCAGGAGGTGAGCCGCGGGCAGTTCAAGGCTGTTCCTCATTTCGTTCGTGGCACTGACCACCCCAACATTGCCCGAAACACATTGGCAGTGTTTTGTCAACCCGACTTAAACGAAATGGTCAATGACAGCGAGAATTTCGCTCAGTACGCCGAGCGCGTTATCAAGGGATTCCACTGAATCCACCCAGCTTACGAGATAATGTCTATATATGCGCATACATGATCACATCACAACTCTCACGATTCGCTGGTAAGCTCTTGCACCCGGATCCTGCATAATTCACACGTATCCATGCGGCTCGCCTAAGATAGACTCATGGAGGATATACCCTTGGTGAATAGCAATGGCGCCGACCAATTCGACCGGTCACAGGTTCCTACGCTAGATGAGGATGTACGTCATTATCTCATTCAATGGGGCCAACCCGAGGAAGTCGAGGGCGAGTCGAAGGGCGACCGTCGCGACCGACTCATCGCCAAAGCCCAGGAGTTGGACTACCGGTTCACTGATGCTGGAGACGTGGTAATGGTGGACGATGAGGAAGAGGATGAGGAGGATGAGGAATTCTACACACCTGGTGGAGACAAAGTGCTTAAGGTGCGCACGGATCTTCTTCATACGAGTATCCCCAATGCCCGTGCCCGTGTTGACCGTGAGTATCGCAACTTCGAACTCAATAGGAACCACACTACCCAACGCCTTAAGTTTGAGCGCCAAGTGGGTCAGATTCTCAAAACGTTCACTATATATGGTACTGAATCACTTCCCAACAATACGCGAACACTATCAGCAGTGCGGTTTCAGCGAGGAACAAAGGAGCTCATTGCATGCGGTTCATGGGATGGTTCAGTTCATTTCATAGGCCAAAGCGACTTAGCCACTAAGTTCCGCAGCGCAAGCCATCATAGCGAGAAAGTCAGCGGGCTCGATTGGAATCACGATGGTACGCTAGCTCTTACGGGTGGTGGCGAAGGCCGGGTCAACTTTTGGAGGGTAGACGAACATGACGGAATCAATGATAAGATCACTCCGTCAGCGACCCTTGAGGCTCATGAGAAAAGAATCACTAAGGTTATCGTTCATCCCACCTCTTTATTTTTCGCTACGACACTGGGGGACCAGACGTGGAAGCTTTGGGATATGGCTACTCAAGAACCAGTTTGGCAACAAGAGGGCCACTCCAAGGAGGTGTTTGCTGGTGCTTTCCATCCCGATGGCCTGCTTTTTGTGAGTGGAGGTTTGGATGGTGTGTCTAGGGTTACGGATTTGCGTAGTGGTCGCAACATCGTGACAGTGCAAGGCCACGCGAAGGGCGTGTATGCTCTTGATTTTGCACCCAATGGATACCAATGGGCATCAGGTAGTGGTGATGGCACGATCAAAATTTGGGACTTACGTAAGTTACAACGACTGTCCACCGAGCTCTTTACAATACCAGCCCACAAGAAGCTAGTTAGCGACGTGCGGTGGGTCCAAGGCAACTTGAAAGCAGCCACCGACGTTGAGTTCACCGATGAAAATGACGCAAACCCCGTGCAATTTACCGATAGTGGTAGTTGCATCGTGAGCAGTTCCTACGACGGTTCTGTGGGAGTGTATAGTGCCAATCTGTGGGTGAGGCAAACCAGCTTGACTGGCCATACAGATAAAGTCATGAGCTGCGACATTGATTACCACGGGACACAGATTGTTTCGTGCGGCTGGGACCGCACAGTGAAGCTCTGGAAGCCGTAACTATTAGTTCCTTTGTACTATATCTCAAAACACAAAAGTAAAGATTGGCGGACGTACTGGATTAAAGTTGTTCAAAAGCTCCTACCTAATCCATTGTTCTGCTACTTAGTGAAATAATTTTAAACTACGAGTTGAGCCATCTCTCAGTAATGCCCCACACTAATGAAATTGTCGGGAGCTCTAGGCCTGTCCGCCGTGTCGGGCATAACACGAGCAAGTAATGTCAGAACCACGAAGTCATACCCAGGGCCGCTATATTTGGATCTACTTTTTTTTCGAAAACCGTAAACTGAAACAACCCCGACCCATCTCAGACACAGCAATCCGCAATCGGTTTACCCCGCCGCCCCTCGAGCCACGATACTAAGGTTGAGTGCCCGTGGCCAGCGGTTGCAGTGTGCATGGTGATAGAATTCGTTGGCCGCGCGCGCGACAGATTAACGGAACGCCTCACCAGTACTGGCCATGAACCTTTTGAAGATCTTGGACGGCACGCCGGAGCCGCCGATCATCGACCTACATTTGGATCTGATCAACGACAGCGGTGACTATGCCTTGCCCACTCCGATGTACGACTTTCAGAAGGAGCTCACCGACCAGATTGTGTCGTTGCACTACCCAGACATCCTTAAATACTGTGAGCTTGGCGACTCGCGGGATATCATCGTGAAGCTGTTGGAGATCTGCATCGGCAACTGCCGTGCTGTTGCCACCCACCCCTATTTATTGATCGACCACTACATGCCCAAAAACTTGTTCATGCGCGATATGCCGGCGAAACTCGCCGAAACCAGTGGTAAATTCAATGTCCTCAAGGATCTCATCAATGTGATCATCAGTACGGGTCCTCCCGGCTCCGGTAGCAAACTGGGTAACAACCCCAAGCGTCACATTGCTGTTGTCATGACGAATGCGCCAAGGTATTTCGATCTTGTCGAGGCGCTTTTGGTAGGGGGGTGTGCCACTAACAAGTGGATTAGGCGCTACGTGGGAAACCCTAATAAGAACAACAAACCCCACCCCAATGCCGACACCGTTGTTCACTTGGTGCCTGCGGATGGCATTGTCACAAGGGACGAAGAGGTATTGGCCGCCACCAAATTCGACGTGGTTATCCTGTTTGATGGGCTGGTAGACACCGAGCTGGAGTACCTCCGTAAGTTGCGCACGCAGAACCGGCGCGGAGAAGCCGTGGTGATTCGCTTGGTGCCCATGCGAACGATCGAACACATCCAGTTGTATTATGAGCGGAATCCGAGCGAGGCTGAAGGTAAAGATATCTTGTACCGCTTGGTGCTGTCGATTGTGTGTTTGAGAGATCATGTGGGCACACTTCCTCCCGATATTGTTCCCATTTTCAACCAGAAACTCTCGTACCTTGCATCCCCCTTTTTCGGAGACGTATTCCGGTCTAGTGCTCGCCTCACAAGTTTCCCTGCATGGCCTCTTCCCGAACTTCCCTCGATTCCCAAGTTTACCGCTTCGGACGTTGAGCGGCTGTTGCTTACCGAAGTGCACTTCCACTACACTCCTTACGACAACGGCGACGAATTACCCCCAATGGGTTTGGCAGCCGCCAACGGGGGGACCATTCCCACCTATTACGAGACAAAGCGGCTCATGTCCGATTATGTCACCAACCCGCTACGCAACGATTACGACAAATTGATTGGTATCCACCTGAATACATTTGTGGGGGGACACGGTACTGACAACACCAAATTTACTCCTAATTTGTTGACCCACAAGTTGATTTTGCAGCTCAATAACGCGATAAATGCGTGGGAGGCTGTCAATGAGGAGCTTGAGATCTATCAACATTACGCCAGCAACACGCAACAGGAGAAGTTCGGAAGACGGCGCCTAGAGTTCGGTAAAGCTTTGCTGGCAATCACATTAGATATTGACCACGCCCAACTGCGCGTGTCCATTGCCAACAAGAAGCTGGCCACACGTACTTGCGAGATCGAGGCGCTCAAGGCGGAAATTGATGCTTCGCAGGCCGCAGTCAATGAGTATTTGGAACGAGTGAGGAATAAGATCACTGCGACAACAAATGGTGAGGCTAATGGAGAGCCTATGGAAGTCGATGAGCCGGAGAAGGCAACGGCATCTGCGCAAGAGAGCCTGGAGGTAAAGCCAGATGGTTTGAAAGTGGAAGATGATGCCGAACAGACGTCTGAGAAAACCAAAGAGGCGCTGTTAGCTGAAACGGTGCCTCTGACGACCTCTAAGTCCCAGGACCCAATCTCGATGACCACCAATTCTCAATCAGAGCCTACGAAGAGTGAACCCACCCAACCTGAGTCGAAGGAGAACTCTTTGCAAGATAACGCTCAGAACCAGACTGGAGGATCAGCCCCTGTACAATCCGCCAATGATCTGGGTACATCAGAGGCTTTTTCAAACGTCGAGATGGCGACCAGCGAAACTATCGGCACGGCCGCCCCTAGCAACGAACCATTGACTGATGATCCAAGTGAATGTGCCTCTGGCCTGAAGGAGGAGCCGAAGAAGACTGACGAAGTGACCGCAGAAAACAGCTCCGTGAAGCCGACCACACAAGACGAGGACGCAAAGCCGCGTTCTCCGCGGGTACCCGATTCCGCCGCTGGTTCATCTACTGCCTCTTCGCTAAACCCCGAATCATCAAAGCCCCTTGTCCAAACTGGCAACACAGACGCAGTTTCTCTACCCAACAAGGTAGCCTCTGAATTGCTGGCCGGCTCCGACGGTGATGGCGCACAATCACACACCCTTAATGGTTCCGCTACTCTTGACCTGACGCCTAATGCCGTCGATGAACTGTCTCAAAAGAATGGAAGTGGGTACACCTCAGAATTCAAAACATACTACAACAATCAACTTGAAGTATGGAGACTCCAGGAGAAAATCAAGGAGACGCTTGAGCGGATCGAATCCAAGCGCGACGAGCGTGCCTTTATCGCTAAGGAGGTGGAGAATTGTCAAAAATCTATTGCTGACTCCACCCAGGAAATCGCAACGACGCAAAAGGAGATCGAAGCGCAGAAGATAAAGTGGGAAGCTGTGAAGGCGAGTGAGATTGATGAACGCAAACGCTTCGCAGAAGCCAACGAAGTTATTACGAAGCGTATTCGCCAAGAGAAAACCACAAATGATGAGTTGCGTCTTAATTTGGCGGAATCGTTGCGTCTGTTGAGACTGACTCCTCACCTCAAAAAGCGGAAGGGTCGCACTCCAAACAAGACATGAGCACGACCCGCGTGTAATAGTATGTAATAATTCATGACCTCTACGGATATCTTAGCATTTAATTTTTCATAACTTGGATCACTTCGCAGCTACACGCGTAAGAAAAACAACGCGTACCTGAGGTGATCAGGATAGTGCAGCTGAATACACTGCACTATGAGCATCAGGTCTATCAATTCCCGTGATGTCAATCGCATCACTTCGGGACAAGTCATCACTGACGTTAGACTGGTCATCAAAGAGCTTGTGGAGAATGGACTTGACGCTGGTGCCACCCTGATTGAGATTACGGTGAAAAATCATGGCGCAGAAGAGGTGGTTGTCGGTGATAATGGCCATGGTATTAATCCGGAAGACTTCGAAACATTGTGTTTACGGAGTCATACCCTGAAAATTGCTGAGTTTGGAGACTTGCTCACATTAGCACTGTTGGGGTTTCGTGGGGAAGCTCTTCACTCCATGTGCACGGTGGCTAAGTCAGTTGCTGTCACAACTGTGTTTGGAGGGTTCCGTTATGACCTTGTTTATGATCCACACGGGCGTCTCGAATCCCAAAAGAAAGTCCCCACCCGCCAAAGTACGGGGACCACGGTGACCGTGCACGGTTTGTTTACTAATCTTCCTGTCCGACTCAAGTATCTTGAAAAGCACAGTGCAGCAGAGTTTCGGAAGGCAATGGCGTTTCTCAACTACTACGTTGTAATAAATCCCACCGTTAAGTTTTCTGTTTCACACGTCACGAATACTAAACGTGGCCTTGTGCTACTGGCACGCGGTGGAGCTAAACTGACTAGTATGGACGCAATGGAGTCTGTATTTGGTAAAAATGGGTCTCAGGGCTTATTACCGATTGAAGTGGAAGTGTCGCCAGAGGTTAAGATCGAAGGACACATATCAGATTTCCTGTTCGGTTGTGGTGGACGTTCAAGTACCGACCGACAGTTCTTGTATGTCAACAAGCGCCCCGTGTCCAACAAGAATGTTTCTAAAGTGATCAATGAGGTATTCCGTCTGTTCAATAATGCCCAGTTTCCGATGTACATCCTCAATATTGCAGTTCAACCAGATTTAGTGGACGTCAATTTGACCCCGGATAAAACGAAGGTTTTACTCAATCAAGAAGCAGCGTTGGCAGAACTGATACGCGATGCTTTGACGGAATTTTACAATAATCAAAGAGGTATCGTTATTCCGAAGGGCGAATTTGGGGATGTAACTCAAATCTACGAGACTGACCTCACGAATGGGAAACCTGTCAAGGAAGATGAACCGGAGCTGGTGCAAGTGGCTGAATCGTGTGAAAGCAAGCGCCGACGAGTGCACACTCTTAGTGAAGTTCGACACTTCAAGGAGATAGATTCAGTTGAAGAGGAGCTGGAGGTGGCTGAGGAGGGAGCCGAGGATCCCGCCGAGGAGCAGGCTAATTTGGCGGCTGACGATGAGGCTGAGTATCCAGAGGAAGACTCCAGAGGCCTGGAGGAGGAAAGGGAGGAGACGGATGACGAACCCAATGTGAGCGAATTGGAGAGGTCGTCTTTTGTACGTGTTGAGAATCTCAACGACGAAGTACGGCGATCCGACGCACGTCTGTCTCTTTCAATGGCACATGTACCACTACAATCGACGACAATCGGTGATTTTGAGGTTACAGAAATTGTCCTATCCCCTCCAGCAAATCCACTCTTTGTGGATGAAGCAGTCGAGGAGAGCAAAGACGAACATAATTCGGGTATCGAAAGCGAGGAGGATAGAATCCTGATAGAAGATGCGAGTCAGGTAGTGGAAGAGGTGTCATCAAATCCCTCACATGCAGTTGAGATGGACGTCGACGAGTCAGGGGTACTTACTGATGAAGAGTCACCGTTAGCTCTGCAAACTCCTGCTTCGCAACTACTGCAGTTCAAGAATGACCAAACTGAGCCCACCGACAACTATGGAGTGAACTTTTTCCCGGTATCGGATAACACAGCTGAAACCACTGTTTCCATCGGTGAACACAAGGATTTGTGGTTACCACGCCAAAAGACGGCTGATTCGTTACATGCTACCAAGAATGATTTGGATACTCTGGATTGGACGTTCCGTGACTCACCGCCTAAAGTATCCAAGTTGAGATCATCGAAAGAAGCTGTTCCCATTGTTGATGATGTAACTCAACAGAATTCTGAAGGTTTAGCAAGATACATTGTCTCGAAAAGTGACTTTTTGAGGATGAAAGTGATCGGTCAATTCAATTTGGGCTTCATCTTAGTGAGATCTCCTGATGACAACGTGTTTATTGTCGATCAGCACGCTAGTGACGAAAAGTTCAACTTCGAGCGTCTTACCAATCTGTTTGTTCCAACTGGACAAGTGCTCATCCAACCATTGACGGTGGAACTTTCGGCCATCGATGAAATCTTAGTCGGTGAAAAGATGATGACTTTCAGAAACAATGGTTTTGGTATCACTTTCAATGAAGAGAATCCTCCAGGTAAGCGCGTGCAATTGAAATCGCTACCGGTGCTGAATTACGGTGTAGTATACAGCGTTGACGATTTTCTCGAGCTCTTGGCGGCAGTCAGCGAAAACCCCCACAACAAGAACTTGAAGTGCTCAAAAGTGAGACGTTCATTAGCGATGAAAGCCTGTCGCACCTCGATCATGATAGGCGAAAGTTTGAGCAACAGTCGTATGGCCGAAGTGGTGCGCAATCTAGCTGGGCTTGATAAGCCATGGAACTGCCCCCATGGGCGGCCCACTATGCGACATCTTATAGAGATCGCTAAATGGAAAGAAAATAACTTTCCGGACTATGTATAACGAAGTAATGAATGGCTATGTACAAATTACTCCTCGATACCACGCTGGGGAACCCGGGTGATTGGAATAGAGTGGGCTTTAGGGTTGTTCGCGTTCTTGCCATACCCCTTGTCACCACCAACAACTGCACTATCGATTTCTTTGGTGGTCACGGCGAGACGGTCTAAAATTGCGTTCGAAAGTTGAGGGATGATTGGCGAAACCACAATCAGGGCGATTCGGCAAGTTTCAGCAGCAAGGAAAGTGTAAAAGCTTTTCAACTCGGGGTCATTCTTGATCGCCCAAGGCTCCCCTAGCTGGAAGATGAGGTTGGCCGAGTCTAAAACCAGCCACCAAGACGCGAGCGCTCGCTTCGGCGTAAAAGCCCTCATATGAGGGTCCATGTTGGCGTAAAGCGAATTGAGATCGTTTTGAAGCTGGTGGGACTGCATGATGATCTGGTCAGCTTTCTCGGGCGATTGACGGCGGATGTTATCCTCGATGCCTGCAAATTGGGTTTTGTGGTAGTCTGACACAGCTGTAGCAATGTCAAACTTCTTCCCGCCAACTCGAGTCATTAAATTAGCATACTTTCCAATCAACATCTCGCGCAAGTCGTGGAACGCTGTCTCTGAAAAATTGCAATCGGAATCTATATTGGTGTGCTCCGTCAAAAAGAACCGCAACGCGTCCTCACCGTAATGCTCATATGTGGCAACTGGATCAACAACGTTGCCCAAAGATTTCGACATCTTGAAACCCTCACTCAACCAATGAGCATGCACAACAACTTGTTCAGGTACTGGTTGGCGAGCGGCCATCAAAAAGATTGGCCAATAGATGCAATGGAAGCGCATGATGTCTTTCCCCACAATATGCGTAGCTGGCCACTTGGCAGCAGTGACGCCAACCTGTGGGTATCCCGCTGCGGTGATGTAATTGATCAAGGCGTCAAACCACACGTAGATGCGTTGCAGGGGGTCGCCGGGCACTTCGATACCCCACGTGAGCCTCGATGCTGGTCGACTCACTGATAAATCAGGTAAGCGCTCCTGTTTCAATTCATTCAATACCAGATGATACTTGGACTGGGGAATAACAAACTGGGGATTATCCTCGAGCATGGCTATGAGTTGATCTTGAAACGCGCTCAAACGGAAAAACCAGTTCGTTTCCTCTTGGTAAACGACCTCATTACGGGTTTCCTTCGAGATCATACGCCCATCCTCGCTCTTCTCGATTTGGGTTTCGGGAAAGAACGTTTCATCGCTTACAGAGTACCAACCAGCATGGCTGCCCTGGTACAACAATCCTTGATCAGCCACGGTGGTCCAGAAGTGCTTCACGGCGGCAACGTGATCAGCGTCAGTTGTTCGTATGAAACGGTCATAATCAACCGAAATCATGGTCGCTAATTGCTTGAAATTCTCGCTCACGGTGTCACACAACTCTTTCGGGGAAATCCCTTGTTTCTCGGCAACGGCTTGGATCTTGAGTCCATGCTCGTCTGTCCCAGTCATCATAAACAGTTGATTTCCTCCAAGCTTCTCCCACCGGTGACGAACATCTGCCATCAACATCGAATACAAATGTCCCAAGTGTGGCTTTGCGTTGACATAGAATATCGGGGTTGTGATGTAGAATGGCTTGCGGCTGGTACTTGCATATCGCCGACTTAGGGCTCTCCACGAGCCTCCTAGTGTCATGGTGTAGTGCGGCGTTTATTCGCACGATGTCTCAAAGTGGCTGCGAAAATTGTCTGATACAAGGTTAGAAGCGAAGGCTACGAATAATACTGGTCCAAGGTGGGCAATGCCAAGCGGTGATCTGGGTAAGGCGAATCTTCTGGCGTTTTGCGACAGAACTTTGACGCAGCTAAGATATTTGATCAGCACTGCGTGCCTCTTGGTGAGTTGATGACGTCGTAGGTTGTGTAAAACCTCAAAGTGTAAATCAACGCCTTAGTGGCTAAAATGTCAATGAAACCATCCTTTGATAGGCAACCTGACATGTCAAAGAGCCCGCAGTCGTCAAAAACTCCAAAAAAGATGAGCTATGTGGCTTCTGTGGATCGAACACAGTACCTCCAGATGTCTTGTTTCTCAACACTTCAGTCTGGCGCTCTCCCAATTGAGCTAAAGCCACGCTTGCGAAGCCCGTTCCGGAGATTTCGGTGAAGAGTTATTACTGCCTTGAATTTCGATTGATGACGTAGGAGATCCCAAAAGGGATGCTTGAAAATTTCCCTTTCTCAGGAGGATGCGGGGTTCGCCCCTTAGGAGAGTCTAGAAGCCACCCTTAGCGCGCAGCCTCGTACAACTCCCCTACGACTCCACTGATCTCAATGTAGGCATTCGTCACGAAAAGGCCTTTACTGGTTTTATGCGTTAAGGAAGGATTATGCGACCAATTTGAAACGACTGAAATTTCAGATCGTAAACCGCGTATTGTCTGGAGTACAAAATGAAAGCGTATATTGATTTACTGATTAGATCCCAGCTCCGCAAAGCAATCCTCACTGCAAGATGTACAGTGCATGGTCAACATATCATTTTTGACCTTGACGTCGTGTCGAGCAATAGCGCAGGTGCACTGTAAGCATTTGTTTCTCGATATATTGGCCACCAGTGGCTCAAGAATATCCACGATCGGCATGTCAACAAGCGGCATGGTAAGAAGATTCGGTGGTTACAGTAAGCTGAACCCCGTAGTAACACCAATTAACAGACACTGGATGAGAGCGACTCCGGTGAGTTCGTCTCTGTTATATATCAACCTCTGTTTCATGGTCCGATTATTTTATGACGTTTTTCACCTCCTTCAAAGTGCCGTAGCCTTTTGCCCAAAAAGGAGGACCCGAGATCGGGTAAATAGTAACTAAAGTCAGGAGAAAGCTTAAAACGGCGGGTCTATGCAATTTGAGCCACCTTACACTATGCCTTCACACCACAATTGCCGTCATCATGCTGAACAACTGATTATTTTTTACATTCCAGGTGTTGTGCCACCTTAGCGTCACTCACTGCGTGGATTGTTCGCTGGCCATGGAACGAAGTAAATAGACAGGTGGGTAATATATTACTGCAGAGTGTCGAATACAATAGACGCAAATTTCGGTTATCTTTTCGGGCGTCAACTTAGGTGCTTTGTTTCGTGTAAGCAGTTTGTGGGGTACATTACCAAGCTCTTAGGTTTAGCGGCCTGGCCAGGGGTGAACGATCATTCGGAAGACCTAGTTTACGAAGAACGCTGATCTCCTGCATGGCATGACCCGGAAGGCCTTTTCCGTTAGGCCCCGGCCAGCGCATAGGCACTCCACATTTCAAGTGTTCCACAAATCGTGGCGCCACCGTACCGCTTACACAAACTACTAGCGGATTTATGCAATATTGAAGCGTGTTTATTCACGGGACCGGCAAGCCAGAATCAGGGAGTTTGGCACTGCTCCAAGGCGCCACAACTAGCTACCGGCGGATATGCAATTGTATGACGTCAGCGACTAACTCTTCTCAACAAAGATGGCCATAAGGGCGAATACGGAGTAAAACATCATGAGAGGGTATCCAATCAACATCCGCACGTTGTGAAGTTTCAATACGGCCACAAAGAACCCCAGGGCACTGTAGGTGCACCAGAAAATTGCGAGAGCGCAGATGACGTACCCGATCATGTTGTCTAAGGACGCCACGACCGAAATTGAGCTCACAAGCACCAATGGCAACAAGCAATAGCCAATTACTGAGGCGGAACGCAACAAATCAATTTGTACCTCGTTCAGCATGAACTTAAAGAGGTAGTGCAAGGAGAGGATGCCAAACAAGCCGACACCATAGATGTAACCAAATCTCTGTTTACCCAGCAACAACATAAAGGTACCAAACATCAAAACAAATAGAATAGGTCCGGCTAAGTCTGAATCGGTCATGATGTCGGAGGTAATGTTTTTGTTGAACGGATTCAACACGGCCAACGTTTTCGTCTTGATGTGCTGGAAATTGATGCCTACCTCTTCAAGCAAAGGAGGCTCACCGGGATAACCAGAGGTCCCAAAGGCCGCGAGAAAGCCTGGGGTCAACGTGCCTCCGCCCATGGCACCGGATACGTCGGGCCCGCCGCCGAATCCGCCATCCATAGCCCCCATTGTCTGAGGCGTCCCCTGGGCAGCATAGCTGGACTGGTAGAACTGCATGTTCGCGGGATCATTCACCTGTTGCTGGTAGTATGCCATTGTAGGAGCTAAATGGACCTGTTGATATGTCTGAGGTGGTTAGATCTGTTTACCGGTGAATTTTTACGTGTCGCGCGCAACCTCACCAGGTGGTAGCGCGGTGCCACCACAAAGCACCAAACGGGTGCTTGTGTCACCAGTTGTAGGTTACATTCGTGTACACGGAGTTAACCCCCTAGCGAGTTTCAGCGCATATGCATTTCTTCATCGTCACTGGGCAATGGCGCGGTACAGCGGGGCAGGCCGTCTGGTTACGATGAATCAGTTACTATGAAGTGTGAGTATCTACAGAGATGAATCCTTTTTCGGATGGTTGTGGTGGTAGTTTCGGCGGTATTTGCCCGGCTGGGGGTCCTGGGGGTTGTCGGCATGTAACCGGTATTCAAATGACACGCCAAACACCCGCTCGTTCAGGCCCAGGTCAGCCGTTTCCACGCAATCCGAACCTTGGGCAATCAAGTCGCATTCACGGATCACCCGCAATATGGCATCACAGATGATGCGGCGTGCCTGGAACAGCAGCAACCGCTCCTTCTTTTTAAAGTTGAGGTTGCTGTTCCACACCAGGATAATGTCTTCGTCGCGGCGCACCGATAACACCAACCCGCAAATGTCGTTAAGAAGGGCTTCGGCGGTGTCTTGATCGACCAGCTCCGGGATCAACGACCCGGTGGTTGTGCGCAACACCAAGCGCTCCCAGATCAAGTTTGTGCGCTTGCGAGAGGAAGCAGTGGCAGCTTCAGTTTGGGCGGAGTCGTCATCGATCGCGTTGGTACTGCGACGGTTGAAGCGGAACACCCAGCGGCCGCCCTTGGTGTTGATGGGATCTTCCCACACGGGGGCCACACCGCTTTTGAAGAGTAAAATGTCCGAGCCGATGGCTAAGTCGTCCACGCGCTTGAGCGTCGAGAGCGACATCCACAACTGCTCGATGGACCCGATGGAGGTTGTGGTGGAACTGGCGTCACCGATCACGGGGAACTCGATCTCGTTTGTGGTTTGGAGATACAGATCCACCGCTGGCTGGTTTCGCTGCAGCGGCTTAGCGCCGCCCGCGGGGGCTGCCTGCTGATCCTTGGTTCTCCACCGCGTGTGGAACCACACCGTCCAGCAAAAGGGCAATATGTGGTGTGTCGACGGAATCTTGGCAAGCGTCTCCTGTGCTATCTTTATCGGGTCGCGTTTGGGGAGTTCTACCGGCGGCGGCGGCGGATGGTGGTTTTTGTGGTGTCTTTGAGAATCGGAAGTTGAGTCGTTCCCCAGAGCTCCGTTTTGGTTCATGATCCGGTTGAAGAGCGATTCCGCTCGTTTCAAGTTTTCACTCATGCTCTATGCTATTAATGGGTAGGGTTTGAAGCAACGGCCAGCGGCTGGTTTGAATATCGATGGTGAATCTGGCAATGACGTGGGGAAAAACGAGCAGGAATGCGAGTGGAATGGAGGGGTTCTTTCGAGACGTGGATATGGCACGGCGTTCTTGGTGGTTGTGGCAGCAGATCACCTAGTATAGCTTAATACAAACTTCTTGCACGGATGGCTTTTTTCTAGGTAGCATGGACGCTCGCGAACTCTGGAGCATCAATGTCGCACTGACTGCAGTGGGGCGAAAAATTTTCAAAATACGCTGGTGTTTAGGGTGGACGACCACCAGTTGAGCAAAATGGTTTCATCTGGACTCGGTTTTGTATTCTCTTAGCATAGTAGTTCATATTAGTGGTTTGATTTTTGTGTTCACTACCAAGTGAATTGATAAAGTTACTTTGCTGCTGCAGCTTGGAACGACAAAATGAGACCTCACTCCGATTGTAAGCCACGGGACAATACCGTTGACCAACTCCTGTTTCTGCAGCTGTCCACCGCGTTTTCTCAATACAATGTTTATTTAAAATTTATACATCAACGGTAGTTGTCGTTACCCACCTTCCACGAGGGCAACACATCAAGGTAGGCCCAGTTCTCCTTAGGGCCCTCCATGCCAAACGACAAGTGGCGCAAGTGCCAGAAGCACCCGGCCACAAGGCAGAACCACAACGTCCAGAACACCTTGTAGAAGGCCTTGCCTCTCAAGAAGCCACTGAAGGCATCAAGCTCGTACACCAACACCAACATGGCAAAGTAAAGCGCAGGGGTGTAGTGGTGGAAGTAGGTGACACGCCCCATAATGATGAACGGGGTAAAGTGGAGACCCCAGCCAAACATGGGGTAGATACCACCCATAAGGAACTTCTTAAGCTTCATAGGGTTGGAGGCAGGGAAGTCCTCGTACTGACGTTGCCATCTGAGCGCATACCAGATCACCATGAGAGCAAACACGAGCACACCCACCGTCAGGGTCCACACGGTGGCGGGCGACAGCATCATGTAGTACTTGATGTTGTCGGCGCTCCACGAACACATACGGATACCCGACCAAAGGGTGGGCCACTCCCACCACTGCGAGGCCAAGTCGTCCTGCTTCTCGTTGTCAGGAACCAACGCGTTGTTGGTGGCCATCATCGCCAAGTTAAGCTGGATGAAATCCTTGATGAACTTGGTCTTGGGCCACTTAAAGTCCTCGGGCATCGGGGGCAACAAGTCGTTCTTGTTGAACTCGACGTTCCACCACGTGCGCTTGTCCTTCTTGAACGACAGCTTGTAGCAAACAACCTCACCCTGGCGGAAACCCCACGCAGGCAACTGCTTACCGGTCACACCCAAGTAGCAGCCCAAGGGCTCCGACCGGATGCGGAAGGTGGTGGTAAGAGGGTGGATAAGCTCCTTGTCCTCGTCCAGCAAATTCTCCATGGTCTCAATAACCCAGTGGTCCTTCTCGTCACCCACGGTCAAGTTACCGTAGCACGCGACTTCCCAGTGGCTCTTGGTCACAGGAGCCTTGACGTGGTGAGTGTGCAAATTGCGGCCAGTGTTGGGGTGCATGATACGCACCGCCATGCCGTCGCGGATGAACTCAGTCAGGTTGTCGTTAGAAACATCAAAAGGCTCCTTGGTGCGGACACGCTGGAACACCCAGTTGTTGTTAGCATCCTTGTGCGAGTAGGTAGTAACCTGCTGTTGCTTGGATCCCTCAGGGAAGGTCTGAACGTGCGAGTGCAACAATCCACCGCCGAGACCCATGTTCTTCAACGTGACAACCGAGTGGCCCATGGTGACATCACGAGCACCACCCTTGATGTCAGAGCCAATGAGGTTAGCCTGGAAAAGCGACGACATATTGGCGTCGCCAGTGCCCAGCTTGTAAAGCAAGTCAAAGTGCACCTTGAACGAGAGCAAGAAGATCAGGAAGGGAATAAGAATAAGTGCCAAGATACGGGCCAGCCAGTGGCCGGCGTAGCGCGACCAGGTGACGTTCTTGTCAACCAACTTGTTCCACAAGTCGACCACAGTGTAGATACCCACCAAGGAGGTGACGAACAAGCCAACCATCTTAACCAGGGTAACACAACCGATCAGGACACCAGTGAGCAACAACCACTTCCACCACTTGCGACCAAATTCCTGGCCGCGAGTGTTGAAGTTGTTGAACCGGGTGAAGCAGAACACAGTGGTGACAGTAAAAAACAATAACATCAGGTCCAACAAAATGAACCGACCGAGGGTAACGTAAACTTGCTCAATTGCCACCATGAGGGTGAACAACCAAGTAGCAGGCAAAGAGAAGCCAATCTCCTTACAAGTGAAGTAAGCAAAGGGGGTGCACAACGCCGAGAAAACCGCCTGGAACACGCGCATCTTGGTGTAGTCAATGTACTCGGGGTACTCGCTACCGGAGGGGAAGTCCCACAGACCATTGTAGCCAGCAAGGTACCCCAGCAACCCAATCAACATCTTACCAAGCGGCGGGTGCACATCGTGGTAGAACTCGTGGCGCAAGTAGTAAGAACCAAACTTACCGAAATGGGCTTCGTCCCACACCACATGGTTGTTGGCGCTGATCTTGTACAACCGCACAGCAAGAGCCAATCCGGTGAACGCCAACGGCGCCAACCACAGCTCAAGAGCCAACAACCCCAGCTTGAAGTCCTCGGTCTCATCAAACTTGGCCCGCTTAGTGGTTTCGGCGGTGTCGGCGGGGGCAACTAACACCTCTGCCTCCTTCGCCGCAACGCCACGATGCCGAATCGCTTCGTTGTCACCAATGTCGACCCCGGAAGCACTCATAATGGGAA
This sequence comes from Diutina catenulata, assembly GCA_030560525.1. Taxonomy (NCBI): domain Eukaryota; kingdom Fungi; phylum Ascomycota; class Pichiomycetes; order Serinales; family Debaryomycetaceae; genus Diutina; species Diutina catenulata. The sequence goes on from JAKTTW010000004.1 coordinate 235,849, forward strand.
TACGGATGTTTACTGAAAAACACGTATCTTTTTTCCACAAGGTCCATGCCCGTTCGGGACGCGCCTGCATAACGCAGACGTGTTAACATGGACAAACGCGGGGGTTTGCGGGTATACGCGGTGCTGCTGAGCGCAGTGTTGGTGATGTTCACTCAATTACAAATTTGTCGAGTACGGCTGTGGTCTCCGTCGTATATAATTGGCGCCACACTCTGTATAGGGGAGTTTTCCTCAGTGCAGGAGTGACGCGTGGGGTATCCTTTAAACAGTATGGTACGAGGTAATTTTAGGAAGAGGCCGGACAAGGGGCTATAGAGAACTCGAAAAGTCATAGTAAAACTGGCATCCAGGGTAATCAGTGCTTACCAATAGTTCCAGGGTAAACGCATTAACTTAGTAGTCTTCAACTTTCATGTAAATGAATCTGGGATGGGCGTCAATAAGTTTGTGGGCTTTCTCATGTCAATGCTAGGGCGAAGTAGTAAAGCATCATCCACATGAAGTTCTGGTTGTGACGTAATCGTCCCCCCCAAATCTTGATGCGGCCGTCCGCGGCAATGTTAACGAGTTCAGTGAGCACCTTGACCGGTTGAAGCTTCGCAAAGTCCATGGTGGTATGGGTATGTATAAAGTTGTTGATAACCTCCATTGCACTTTCTTCTGGGTGCTTCTCGAGAAGTGCTACGAGGTCTTGACTCGGAACCTTCACGTTTATCAGCTTGAGAAGATCGTTAATGGGTCCATTCCGGTTGTAGGTGATATCAACATCGCCAAAATCAGTTGATTGACGACTTGTTATGACGCTGTCAATCAATTTGGCTATTTGGCCATCCGAGAAATCGGTAAGCTCTAGCACAAGCCCCCGCAGTTGTCTGCGTTCTTCCATCCTTCGCAAAATGTATGATGTGTGTTCAGTGGTACGGGCTAACACGATCGACGAGTCCTCACCCACACTCACAAAGATCATCACTATTGTGGTCATGAGGTAACTTCGAAATGACAACACATTGATGTCTCCCGCAGGCCTCCTAACCGGGGTGACCACCTCGAAAGTGTTTTCAACCGTCACGTCGTCGTAAACTTCATCGACCAGCGCGAATCGGCGTATCTCTTGCGTGGGTTGACGCGTCAGTTGCGCAAATCTGTCAAGATTCTCAAGGTAGCGAGCGTATAAACGAGCAGCGAGACCCTTTCGAAGGGAGTCCACCTCGCTGTCATCAAAAGGAGCGCCAAAGTTTATGGGAATATTGGCACCATACACCCGGTATGTGCCATTAGTGAAAGCACTCATGGTGATGTTTAGTTTGACGCCGCACAAATGCAATCGAGGGTTTGGGCTCAAAACACGTGGACAGGGCTTATAACCCGCGAACTACAACAATCAAGGTTACAATTACGTATCGGAGTTAATTGAGTTTTTTTTTATTTTTTCTTTTTAGTAATAAATAGCTAGCCTATCCAGTAGACCACGCTCTGTTCAAAACTGTTTACTTCGAGGTGTCAAGCACGTATCTACCAACAATCTGACCCTTGGTCATCTTCTCGTAGATCTCGGGCAACTCAGACAAACCGGCAATGTGAATGGGGTAGTCAATCAAGCCACGAGCAAAGAAGTCAAGAGCCTCAGCGGAGTCAGCTCTGTTACCGACGTAAGAGCCCTTGATGTCAACGGACTTGACAACAGACTCAAGGACGGAAGCGGTAACCTTGGCATCCGGGGGCAAACCAACCAAGACAACGGTACCTCTCTTGCGGACGTAAGAGAGCGACTGCTGCATGGCCTGCTCGGAGACAGACACGTTGATCACACCGTGAGCACCGCCACCAGTGATTCTCTGGACCTCCTCAACAACGTCGGGGGTCTGCTTGAAGTCAACGAAAGCCTCAGCACCGAGCTTCTTGGCGGCGTCGGCCTTCTCGGCACCACCGTCAATACCGACAACTCTGTAGCCCATGGCCTTGGCGTACTGGATGGCAATGGAACCAAGACCACCACCGGCACCGGAGATGGCAACCCACTGACCAGCTCTCAAGTTGGCAGTCTTCAACGCCTTGTACACGGTGATACCAGCGCACAAGATGGGAGCAGCCTTGAACAAGTCAACGCCCTTGGGGATCTTGGCGGCCTGGACGGCGTCAGCAGTGGCGTACTGCTGGAAGGAACCGTCGTGGGTGTAACCAGACAAGTCAGCCAGGTCACAGTTGGACTCGTGACCGTTCTCACAGTACTCGCAGTTCATGCAAGAACCGTTCAACCACTTGATACCAGCGTAGTCACCAATCTCCCAGCCCTTGACGTTCTCGCCCATGGCGACAACGACACCGGCACCCTCGTGACCGCCGACAAGCGAGCCGGTGGTGGCCAACTTGGTGTCAAGGGGCCAGTCACCGAGCCAAGCGTGCAAGTCAGTGTGGCACACACCCGAAGCCTTGACATTGATCAACAACTCGTTAGACTTGGGCTTGGGGACGGGGATGTCCTTGTACTCCAACTTCCCACCGTGCTCGTAGAAGATGATAGCCTTCTGAGTCTCGGGAATGTCAGTGGAGGTGGCCAAAGTGCGGAAGCGCGAGGCAATGGGGCGGTAGGTGGCCGCGGGCTGGGCACGAGGCAAGGTTCTAACCGAAGTTCTGAGGGAAGTTCTGAGAGCGGTTCTCAACATGATGAATCAATTGAAAGCTGATATCGATTTGCTGGAATCCTACGGATCTTTATATCAGGCGATGAGACCATAACCCCGGAGCTCAAATGCGACTTTGTGGGGTAATAGCTTAATAGCGAGATTAGCCCACTCCGAGACACAGGTGCGTGGACCACGTCCGTTGCTCTAATCGCCGCGTCGGTGCTAAGCGCACCAAAGTGGGCTGCGAGTGAGGATGGCCTCACCTACCAGGGGATGACTGAATGGCCGTTTCACCCTCATGTCATTTTTCCCTTGGCGTCCTGACTGATTTTGTGGAATCAGGGGAGGGGGTTCTCGGAACCCCGAATTTGAAGGGCGGAATAAATTTCGGATTTAGGACCAGGCCAATTGAGACTAGACGTATCCTGAAAAGTCTTAACCGAAAATGAGGGGATGGGCCAATGATCACTGAAGAATGCCCAGAATCTTTCGTTGGGTTTGTGTTTCGGTTGCAATCTAAGCGGCGATCCCTTGGTTTTATATCTTTGTCGTAACCACTATATAACCACTACTGTTGTTTCACGAATAAGCGACGCAATCAAGTAACGGGTGCCAAAGTTGCACGCGATGCTGTTGGATGCCCGACACTTTTCACTTTTCACGGGGTCAAGCCCCCTCGGACATGGGCGAATTTACGGATGCAAAATGCACGGATTCACATAGGGGTGGAACCTGCAGAAGTGCTCCTGATGTTGCGCGCAATCCGTAACCAGCAATGCCTTGCGTGTCATTTTACATAGTATCATACTCGTTCTAGGTTTAATTTAAGGGCCAATCAGAGCTCTGTTTTGTACCCCTAATTGTAATTTGCCGTTGCTATAGTGGTTTCGGGCTCACTCGTAAACCCCTTCAACGCCGCAAACGCGGAGATTGAAGTGACCGGACTAGTGGAAGGCTGTGGCAATGGCGGGGAGTGGGTCTTCATTAGCCTCCAACAAACTCCGACGCTTCGGCGCTAGCTTCTTGGACTTCGCCAAGTTTTAGCTCCTAACCGCCTCTTGTGCAGGAAAATTTGAGCCAGGTATTCGGTGATTACGCCTTGCCACGTTCGGTTATAATGATCAATAAGAGAAATTTCGGAAAATCACGATTCGAGTACGATCGGGCTTTGGTTCAACGCTCTACCAAATGTCGTCTCGAGATTAAACAATAGTGAAATGCAATATATCGAAATGTGGAGGCGACGTGCATCTGGCCCTATTTTTAGCAAGGCGCTCTTAGCCCTCTTTAGCCCTAAGCAATACGTGGTCCAATAGCATGTGAGAAGTACTACTGGTTTTCGTGCCTACAAGCAATTACATCATGCGTCATCTATTCATACACACATCTCAACCGGTGATTCTGGTACCCGAAGGCACGCCTCGAGTCACTAGCGCCATTAGCGCTGCAATCGCGAGGACAGAATCACAATTTCACGGCTAGTTATTTGGTCTTAGCAACGTGCTCCAAGAGGTCGACAACTCTGGTAGAGTAACCGAACTCGTTGTCGTACCAAGAGATCAACTTGACGAAAGTGGGCGACAACAAGATACCGGCCTTAACGTCGAAGATCGAGGAGTAAGAAGAGCCCAAGAAGTCAGTAGAGACAACGGCGTCCTCAGTCCAGGACAAAACGCCCTTCAAGGGACCGGCAGCGGCCTTCTTGATGGCCTCGGTGATCTCCTCGTAAGTGGTAGACTTCTTAAGTCTAACGGTCAAGTCAACGACGGAAACGTCAACGGTGGGGACTCTCAAGGACATACCGGTAAGCTTGCCGTTCAACTCGGGGATAACCTTACCGACGGCCTTGGCGGCACCAGTAGAAGAGGGGATGATGTTACCGGAAGCGGTACGGCCACCTCTCCAGTCCTTGTGGGAAGGACCGTCGACGGTCTTCTGGGTGGCAGTGATGGAGTGGACGGTGGTCATCAAACCCTCCTCAATGCCGAAGGCGTCGTTGACAGCCTTAGCCAAGGGAGCCAAACAGTTGGTGGTGCACGAAGCGTTGGAGACAATGTCCAAGTCGGGGGTGTACTTGTCCTCGTTGACACCGACAACGAACATGGGGGCGTCAGAAGAAGGAGCAGTAATGATAACCTTCTTGGCACCAGCGTCAATGTGCTTCTGGGCACCCTCCTTGGTGGTGAAGACACCGGTGGACTCAATGACGTAGTCAACGCCAGAAGAGCCCCAGGGGATGTCCTTGGGGTCACGCTCAGAGAAAGCCTTGATCTTGTGGCCGTCGACCACAAGGTACTCGCCCTCAGACTTGACCTCGCCCTCGTAACGACCGTGGGTAGAGTCGTACTTGAACATGTAGGCGGCGTAGTCAGGAGCAATGAAGGGGTCGTTGAAGCCAACAACCTCAATGTCCTTGCGCTGCAAAGCAATTCTCATAACGAGACGCCCGATACGGCCGAAACCGTTGATACCAATCTTGATCGCCATATTTGTTTCTGTAGTGTAGAGAAATTGCTAGGGGGGATTGCCTCGCTTTATACTGGCGACGCCCGGGTGAGGGTGCTCCTGTCCTGCACAATGCACGCCCAATCATATTGACTAGGGCAAGCGGGCCACGGTGGCCCACGACTACACGCCACCTTGCACATAGCAGCGCATGGCAGTCTTGCGGTGACCCGTGGCCGGACCTACCTGCCCTTCGCAGGGGCTAATGAATTGGCCCGGGAAACACGATCCGGTTCGTTCCTATTTACTCCGGACACTTGCATCCGCGGCTTCCCGGGAGACTAAATTTCTGGGGTGAAAGTTGCGGGAGTGCAGCGCAAACGGCAACAACTGGCGGGATACCGTGGGATTAAAGACGTGTATCCCTCTACAGACACGGGATCATCCGCTGCCACTTACTTACCCGAGCAATTGCTGCTGACAAAGAATGGAAAATATGAAATTTCGGTCGTGTCTCTACCGCCCACCCGGATTCACCCCCACATTTCGCAACGTGTGAAAAATGAGGACAAGTAGTTGTGTCCAGGCCTGCATCGAATCTGATGGAAGCTTGATCCTGCGGCGTCGGGAGACGGCCCAGATGTGCTTTGGGTAGAATTTCACCTAAAGTGAAAGTGGTATGACCGAATAGGGGGCTCGTCCACGGGTCGAAAGTATGTGTTGCTTAGATAACCGTGGCAATTAAGGGGGTCAATTTTGTGAAATACTATAACCCCTTCATGATGCGTCGCTGTCACGATTCCATTGTTCTTTAGGGCTCACCGTCGTGACCAGGTGCACGTTACTTCAACATGAATTTGCAGCCATTTTGTAAAATATATAAAACAAGAGGTTCGATCCCCTGCAACGACTTTTGTGGCAACAGTTCTTTTATGTCGCCGGAGTCGCAGGTCCCGACGGCCCGCCGACGACCGTGTTTTGGAGCCTTCGAACGTTGCCTGCATTGTCACACCATTTTCGTCTCGATCCCCTGATTTCGCAAAGACCGCCTGCATCCGGGTAAAGTGCGTGCTTGGCTGTGGCCTGATGGTGCGCAACGGCCTTGTGGCTAAAGAGCGTTACGAACCCTGACATGGTTATAGTGACACCATTGCACGTCTAGGGTTGGCCGCTGCAAAAGAAAACAGGTAGTTGTGCGTCGAAGTTGCACCACCACAGTTGACCGCGATGGACGGAATTCCAGGAGACAGGTGTCAACCTCGCAACCACCCCCTGGCGTCAGCACGGGCGCTCGCTTAGTGGCGGGAGATGGCTGGCTATCTCGAGAAGGTGCTCGTAGCACACTGCCCCGAAGCCAGATCTTCATGTATGGCCGCCTTCGGCCTTGGCTCGAGCGACGGGTTTTAATGTTCGCTCGCCCCGCATGCGAAGTAGGATCTAACGTAGCAATGTGGGCGCAGTCCTCGAGCGTTAGAAATTTCGGTAGTAGGCGCCATCGAGGCCATCCGTTGCAACCTGTGGTGCAGCCGCAGGTGGGCCTCATAGCGCCATTCTCGCAGATTCCCGCCAGGCCTTTTTTGTTGGTGACTAGTGCGGCGAAAAAGGAGGGGAAGCCGGTGTGGGGTAACTTCGTGCAGGGCGAACTCGTCCACCCAGCGGTCGCCTCCACCGCCCCTCATGGCCCCCGAGGGTTCCGGTAGGCTCGATAAAAGCACCGTGTTCCATCGCCAAAGCGTTGCTGCTCCAGCGGCCCCGCATTTCTTTTGGCAATTTACCTAATGTAGTTAACACCATCGCCCCTAACCAGGCGTCACACTTGTAGCGATTGCGATCGATATCGTCTTCATCCTTAACGATGACGGTGGATAATGATAGTGCCACCCACCCGAAAACTGTGGGCCAGTACACACACATGCTGCGTCGGAGGCCAACCCGGCGCAGCACCTTGTACCTGCGGTGCTTCAAGAACCTGTACCACGGCATGTCCTATTTGCAGCCCACCCCCCGCTACCACTGCGACACCAAGATCAGCGTCCATCACTGGCAGCTTTTGGACTTGATGCATTACGACCCGTCCACCCGCCGTGTCTACTATACCCGGGACGATCTGATCCGGGCGCTTGGGCCCGACGGAACCCTGGAAGTGCATTTTGAGTTGGACTACTTGCCAAAGTGTTTCAACGTCGCTCCCGGCGGGGTGGTGGCCACCGGCGGCATGTTGCAGCCCAACCTGAAGCTCATGGTGCTGTTTGACGCCCTCGGAGACCGCCCGTCCCGCAAGGTGAGTGCCGGGCTCTTTACTTTTTACAACCCCGAGTTGGGCGAGCTGAAGACGGTCCGTGTGGGCGAGATGATCAACAACGACGTGGCCATCTACCTGGACACTCTGCGGTACGACGGCTACATCTGCAACAACGACCTGTTCCTCTACTGCCTCGACATCAACGGCTCCGCGATGACGGTGACCGCTCAAATCAACTGCGAGGTCAACACCTGTTTGAACAACGTGGTGCGCAACCCCCAGTGCAGAAAGTTGCTCACGGTGCTGGGCGACACCTCGCTGCTCTACATGGTGGACCCGTCTTCGCCGCTGCCCATCATCAAAACCATCCCCACCGACCACGACCTGGGGTTTGGCATCGCCTACCACGACGACGGACGCATGTTTTCGCTGGTGTTCCAGGACGGGCTGTGTCTCTTGTACGACATCCGCAACCTCGACCAGCCGCTTGTCGAGATCAAGCTGACGAGACCTGGGCACACTCCCGGTGCCTTCCGGTTGTGCAAGTTCCTGCCCGGGCTCAACCAGAACGACATGTTGTTGGTGCTGGAGCATGTGGGGCGGGTGCACATGATCGACTTGCGACGGGCGAGTCCCGAGACCATCGACGACCACCAGGTGCTCGTGATGCCCGTGGCGTTGGAGCAGTACGCAGAGTTTATGGTGAGCAACAAGCGGCGGCTTCTGAAGCTCCGGGGCGAGACTCCCGACGACCTTGGCCCCGACTCGCTTCGCCACGACTCGGTGACCCTTTACGACGACACCACCAAAAACTACCCGCTGTTCCTGGCCCCGTTGGTCTACGACTACGAGTACCTTGTGCGCGAGAACCCCACGCTCTTCAAGGACTACGCCTACACGCCGCCCGCACCGCCGCTGCCGCCCGGGGTGCCTGCGCCCAAGTTCAAGGTGCCGCAGTGGGGCCGGCTGGCGCCCGCGGACGACCCGGCGGTGGCGCCCGACTGCCAGGACTTTGCCGACATTGGCGTGCATCTCGACGACGTGTACGGCGGCGAGGAAGAAGACGATGAGTACGCACACTACGTGGTGAGCGACCGCGGCCCGTTCATGGGGCTGGAGCATATTGACGGCGAGATGCCCATCGCCGGCATCGAGTACTTTACTCCGTCTCTGGGCGGGCCCAAGATCATGGTTGGGAGTAAAGGCTACGGCATTGTGGAGTGGGAGGTGAACTCGCTTGCGCGGCGGGCATTCGAGTCGTGTGAGTATGTATAGTGAATCAACGCCTGACGATATTACATAGAATGGTTGTATTCGTGACAGCAAGCAGGCCTAGGGCTCAGCAGCTGCTTGGGTTTGTGAGTCGTGTGAGCACGTATAGTGGGCAGAGTGGTCTGCTATGGTGGTTGGGATTTCGAGTATTGAGCCTGACTAGGGCCGTATTAGAGAATTCACTTCTGACCTTACTCAGTGGATCGTATCTTCTTAGCTACACCAACGGTAGTTGAGTTACGGTGGTTGAGCTACGGTGGTTGAACAACGATGGTTGAGCAACGGTTGAGCAACGGTGGAGCAACGGTTTGAATCGTACTACAGACATCAACAGCTACAGCTTCGGTGGTTGGGTGGGGGTGTTAAACTATAAACAAAGAATTAATATTTTTTTTTTTTTGGAGAGTAAAAAACTCAAATGCAAGGTGCTAGCAAGTAGCATGATAGTTATGACGACTCCGGCATCAACCACTGCTCGTGATTCTCCTTCACTCTCAACAGCACGTCGGTGAGACTGGCGGTGTCGGCAGTGGCGTCGCCATAACGCACCTCTACATTGACGCACTGGGAGATGGCCCCCACCACCGCCTTGGTGGTGTCGTCCTTGTACTCCTCCTCCAACGGCTCGAAAATGGTTTGCACGCGCTTGAAGTTTAATAGGAGCGGTAATGCCACCCACCCGTCGGCGTCCATGTTCTTGCGCAAGTAGATGTCGCGGATCAAGTTTTCAAGAGAAAAGTAGTAGTCGAGCTGCTGGGTCAACGCCTCCTGGGGGTTCTGCTTGGGGGACAATGCCGGGGGGATGGTGGGTTGCTGGGGCACCATGCCGTAGCCGTAGCCACGGTAGGGCCCGTTGGGGTAGTAGCGCGGGCTCGCCCCCTTGGCGCCGCCGCGCCCGTTGGCGGCACCGGCACGGTACTGCTTGCCGTAGTACGGCTGGGGGTGGTAGTAGCCGCCGTTCTGGTATCGTTTGGTGTGGTGATTCAGGTTGGCCGGGGTGGGCAGCGGGTAGTGGCCGTTGGGCAGGAACTTGCGGAACGGCTTCAGGTTGGGGTTGAATTTGAACTGGGCATCGTCCCCGGGCGGGGTGGTGGTCTGCGACGACTCCGAGTCCGCGTCTTCGCCGGCCAGCGCCGGGTCGTCGTCGCGCTTCTTGGGCTTGGGGGTCTTTTTGCGGTTGCGGTTCTGCTTCTGTCCCTGAGTGGCGCGGGTTGCCGGCAACACCACTCGGGCAGGGATGGGCACCCACTTCGAGGTGGACGGTTTGATGAATTTCTGGGACTGGCCCTTGTCCACCGGCGCCTCCTGGGGGGTGGGCCACTTCTGGTCGTCGATGTCGTTGGCGGCGGCCGCCGACACCGCGCCCCACGCCAGCTTCTCGGGCACGGGAGCGGGCGCAAACACCTTCTTCTTGGCCTCCTTCTTCGGGGACGCCACCGCAGCCTCCTCGGGCGCCGCGTCGCTCACCTCGACCGGGTCGGGCTTCTTTTCTTCGGAACCAATAGGATCCCCCTTGGCAGCACTAGCGTATGACATATTGCAGCAGTAGAGTTCAAGGACACCAAGACTAAGGAAGGACAACGCAAAGATAAAACTGGATACACACGACGGAGTCTTAGCAATCGACTCGGGCAGGTGTTTGTGTGTTAAAAACTAGCGAAGTTCCCACAGGGGCGATCGGGTGAAAGAAAAGGCTCTGCTTCAAATGAAAAATTCTTTCCGCTTTTCCTGCTTGCAAGTGCAATTTTTTTGTGCAGCACAAAAATTGGAGAGACGAGAAATAACGGTGGTGGGGGTTGATCCGGGCGTCACGCCGTGTGGGGGCGGGTGGAGCCTGGCTGGGTCAGGGCACGCGGGCTGGGGCAATTCGATGGGGGTGGTCTACAAAATCTACTGTTTTTCGTAAAAAATGTCCTCTCGCTTCCGTTTAGCTCGTGTGGACACAATTTTTCGCAACGGTTTGGCCAGTAATCCGCGCGTTGTTGACGCGAGAGGCTTTAGCCGATGCGAAGGGTGTCGGGCGGCGAGGGGGCTTGGCAGGTCGAGGACCGAGGAAGCTACGCAGGGATCTACGGGGGCCCCATTGTGTTCTCGGCGACAACCCCCGTGCCTGGTACCTCACCCCACAGTTCGCCTGCGATCGTGGCCAGGCATGTGTAACTGGTGTCGGCGGTAGACGACTGCAGACAACCACCGGATCGAGGGACGACAAACTAGACGTATTCCCTGGCGGAGTGGGTGACAGCAGTCACCCCGAGTACCGTCACGTGAACATTGTCGTCGACCCACTTTGCAGAACACACGATCTCCAACGGTGAACTGTGCTTTTATGCACACTGGGGAACTGGACACGCCGTGTGTGACCGACGTCCTCAAGGCGGGCGGGGGACCATTTTGCAAGTGCAGGCGACTGGCGGGCCTGGCGTTGGCCGAGACCGAGATGTAAGAAAGCAGAAGTGAACAATGATTAAGGAGAACTCTACCAGCGACACGTTGGCGTCGAACTCACCGAACCGGCCGGTCGGTCAATCCTCCGTAGGTGTAGCAATTGTGTGGCCCGGCGTTTAGTTGGCCGTTGACGACGTTGACAAGCACCCACCCCTGCTTTTGGGTGTGCTTACATCATACATTTCGGTTTAAACGGTTGATAAGCACGTTTGCAGCCTGATTACCCCACAATTTGCAGAGACACAAAGAAAAAAATAGCCCGTCAACCAACGATTGGCGGCCACAGCAGCGAAGATCCACCAAAAACACCCACAAACAACCACCACCGGCGCCATTGTCCGGCTCCACCAGCCGCCGATGCCCACCCCCTCCTACTCCCCACTTTGCAACCTCGGTCCCGGCATACAGCACCACACCGAAATTTGGTCGAAAAACGCACCTATATTGCGGCGAGGATACCACCTACTACCACTCCCATCACCTCAGATTCACCATGGACGGCATTCTCACAAGCGCCGCGTACCGGCCCTTATTGGAGGCATTCAAATCGGCGCTCAACGCCGCGGTGTATGGAGGCAAATTGCGGGCTCTGCACGCCCTCGTGATCAACCTTATCTACGGTCGGGGTCCCATGGAACCTCGAATTCGGGGCATTTTCCGTGCTGCCAAGGCCCATGCGCTGGTGTTAGCGGCGTTCGCTCTCATCTACAAGGCGGTGTGCCGCGTCCTTTCCCACGACGAGCTTCTTGGCCTGTCAAATCCATTGGTGGTGAAGCTCTTGGCCGGAGCGTTCGGGTCGTGGATTGTGTATCTGCACTCGTTCCCCTGGTTCAACGAGGGCATCACCCACCAGATCACTTTGTACTGCTTCCTGCGGGTGGTGATCGCCGTTGGTAAGATCATTGTGGAGAAGGGGTTGGAGTGCTCCAAACCCTCGTTCCAAACGGTGCTGGGCGAAAAGCTTTTATTCACCGAATTGCTGCAAGCGCAGCAGCGCAAGTTCAAGACCAAGATCTACAACAAGAGTTGGAAGTGGTTTGCCATCATTGTGTGGGCGCTCGTGATGATGATTTACGACTACCGCCCCGAATACTTGCAACTGTCATTGCGTCACTCGATGGCGTACATCTACGATGTCGAGAACGACTACTGGCCCACTTGGAAGGCCTTCTTTGGATTTTAAGATGCCCCGGCGGCATAGTATTTATTGTTCTAGAAATAAACCAACATTCTCGAGACGAACCTGCAACTTTTATGTACCCAACACACGCTCAATACACGACAGGCACCAGGAGGTATCGGTGGATTCCGAGATCAAACCAACGTATGAGTATGAAACGACACAGAGGAAGGGCGATGCCACCACAATCTCGCTGTTGCAGGCACGCATTTACGAGCATAAAGGGACCCGACACATACCGGGCTCGAACCATGCAACGTGTGCTTCCCGCTTGGCAGTGGCTCGTGCGGCCGCTTACGAGGTTGCAGGAGCCAGTGACGTGTTGAAATCACACGTCATTGGCAGCCACACCCGCTCAGACCTCGTGCGACCAATATACCAGAAGACGGAAGAATTCCGTTCCGTAGCCGCTTTATTTCCAGGGGTCCTATGCGTGTAGAGAAAAGCATTATGCTCGGAAAGTGAACGAGGTCGGCCCCGAGAAACGAAGCCCGTAGAACGCACAAGAAGCACACGTGTCCGCTAATTGACCTGGCTACACCCAATGCAACCAGAGCACCCGCTTTTGTGCCCATTTGCGCCATCAGCTTCCATTCGCTTTGCCCGCGTGCGCGGATGGCAAAATTATGTGCCCGGGCCCCTACACTGAGGCCTTGCAATTACGTGTCGCTCGGTACAAGGTGCTGCAACGCGTCCGGGAGAACTCGAGAACAAGGTGATCTTCAGGCAATGGACGCGGTATCAGTGGGACACGGATGAACGCCGAATTGGAATTGCCATTTGTAGAGGCTTGTAGCAGTTGCCACGCGCTTGTCGTGCCACGTTGGTTACCAGAATTAGGACACGTCATAAATATGCGCACTGGCCCACCTGCGTTGTATAAAGCGACTCCGGCGTCCGTGAAAAAAAAAATTACCCCAAGACATAATGAAATTCTGGAAATTCTCCACTACTGCCTTGGCCACCTTGTTGTCGGTTGTGTCCGCCTCCGGTCCTGCTGACGGTGACGCCGTCGCTGACCCCAACTCGGCGGTTGTCAAGTTGACCACCGAGACCTTCAAGGACTTCCTTGAGGAGAACCCGTTGGTGTTGGCGGAGTTCTTTGCTCCCTGGTGCGGGTACTGCAAGATCCTTGCCCCCGAGTTCACCAAGGCCGCTGACCAATTGAACGAGTCCCACCCCAACATCAAGCTCGCTCAGATTGACTGCACTGAGGACCAGAAGTTGTGTGAGGAGCACGGCATTCGTGGGTACCCCACCATGAAGATCTTCCGTGGCGAGACCGCCGAGGACTACGAGGGTCCCCGTGAGGCTGCTGGGATCATTGAGACTCTTGTCAGAGCCTCGTTGCCCCCCGTGTCTTCGATCACCGACGCCGACGAGTTTGACAAGTTGGTGGAGAGCCAGACCAAGCCGTTCTTTGTGCAATTGAACGGTGGCAAGGCCGACCAGGAGGCGTTCTTGGAGGCTGCCCAGGCCCACCGCAAGGACTACTTGTTTGTGCTGGTGGACGACTCGTCGCTCAACAAGGCGGTGGGCAAGAAGTTCACCAACGTCAAGATTGGCAAGAAGCCCACTTGGTTGTTGGTGCACCCCAACCAGTTTGACGATGTCCGTGTGTACCCCGGCAAGCTGATTGACCAGGCCGACTTCACCCAGTTCATCAAGGAGGAGACCGTGCCCTACTTTGGCGAGATCAACCGTGACACCTACTTGATGTACATGACCTCGCCCACCCCTCTTGCCTACTACTTCTACAACGACAAGTCCGAGGTGGACGCCGTCCGCGAGAAGTTTGAGGCGTTGGGTAAGGAGTACAAGGGCAAGGTCAACTTTGTTGCCCTCAACGCGGCCGAGTTTGGCCGTCACGCCGAGGTGATCAACATGGACCCCGAGATCATCCCGTTGTTTGCCATCCAGGACTCGGAGAACAACAAGAAGTACGGTGTGGACCAGCAGAAGCACCCCAAGGGCCCCAAGTTTGACGTGATTGAGAAGTTTGTCGAGGACTTTGTTGCCGGTAAGCTCACTCCCATCATCAAGTCCGAGGAGTTGCCCACCGACGAGGAGCGCGCTGCCAACCCCGTGGTCAAGCTCGTTGCCCACAACCACCGTGACATTGTCGAGGACGTTTCCAAGGACGTGTTTGTCAAGTACTACGCGCCCTGGTGCGGCCACTGCAAGAAGTTGGCCCCCACCTGGGAGGAGTTGGCCGAGATCTACGGCTCCAACCAGCCCGAGGCCGAGGTGATTGTCGCCGACCTCGACCACACCGCCAACGACGTTGACGTGCCCTACGAGATCGAGGGCTACCCCACCTTGTTGTTGTACCCCGCCAACGGCGAGGTTGACGAGAAGACCGGTCTCAGAAAGCCCGTTGTCTTTGAGGGCAACCGCGAGTTGGACGACTTGATTGCGTTTGTCAAGAAGGAGGGTGCCAACGGCGTCGACGTGTCTGCCGAGAAGGAGAAGCGTGACGAGGAGGCGGCTGAGATCTTGGAGGACGACGAGGAGGAGGAGGAGAAGCCCAAGAAGGCCGACAAGAAGGCTGCCAAGAAGGCTGACAAGAAGGCTGACAAGAAGAAGGCTGACAAGAAGGCCAAGAAGGCCAAGAAGGCCAAGAAGGACGACGAGGAGGACCACGATGAATTGTAATTGATGTATAGCGTAACGAACGAACTGATATGAACCACTGCGAAGTATAGCGTAGCGAACTGATATGAACCACTGCTAAGTATAGCGTAACTAACTGATATGAACTACTATGTACTGGCTACTTCCAGTCCAGCGAGCCCGATGTATAGCGTAACGAACAGATATGAACCGCTATGTACTGGCGTCTAGTCCAGCGGGCCCGATGTACGAACGAACTGATATGAACTACTGCTATGTACTGGCTGATATGAACTACTGCTGTACTGGCTGATATGAACTACTGCAGTACTGGCTGATACGAACTACTGGCATGTACCGACTCACTTCCAGTCCAGCGGGCCCCACACCTTGACGAAGCCGTCGTCGCCCACCGAGCACCACAACTTGCCGTAGTCCCGCACCCCCAGCGCGCCCGAGCGCACAAACCCGTTGGTGTTCCAGTCCACCATGTTGCACGGCCCGTCGTGCGCCTGCAACCGGGTGATGAGCTGCCCCGTCTGCGCCTTCCACACAAAGATCAGCCCGTCGTCGGAGCCACACACCACCAACTCGTCTTGGCCCGTGGGCTCGACGTGGTAGCCAAACAGCGCCCGGAGGGTGTACTTGCCGCACGAGAGCCCGCAGAACTTGCGCTCCAAGTACGGCACGGTGATCTCGTGCGGGTTGTCCTCGTCGTGGCGCCGCGGGGCAATGTTGTACATGCAGAGCTCGTCGGTGCCCACGTTGACGAGACACCGCTCGCCGTTCTCCAGAATGGTGCACGCGTCGGTTTTGGCGGGCGCCAGGAGCAGGTAGGCCACGTAGGTGGTGGCGTCGGCGCCAAATGACGCGGGCACGGCAAAGATCTGGATCTTGGCCTGCTTGTCGGTGGTGACGACAAACTTGCCGTCGGGGGTCACCGCCACGCTGTTGATGCGTGCCAACACGTGCTTGAGCTTGCGGGCAAACGGGCGCGAGTCCTCGTCGTCCATGTCCATCGCGTCGTCGTCGACGTTGGCGTAGAAGTTGAAGAGCTCCTCGCCAAACACGTTGTACACCCGGAGCGCCTTGCTCTCCGAGCCAATGACAAACCGCTCGGGCCCGAGAAACGCCACCGCGTTGGCGCTGATGGTGGCGTTTTCCAGGTCGCTCAACGTAAAGCACAGCACGAGCTTGAACTCGGGGGTGTCCGTCAGCCGGGTCACCCGCCGCGGCGCGTCGTGGAGCCGGGCCACGCTCCACACCCGCACCACGTTGTCCAAGTAGCACCCCACCACGTACTGCTCGGTGGGGTCCCAGCAGCAGAGCGAAACCAGTCGCTGCTTGCCGGTCACCGGGCGCGTTTGCGGGTCGCGCACGCAAAACGCCTGCTCGTCCATGGCCTTGGAGCTCTCCAACACCTTGACCAACTTGAAGTCGTTGGCCACGTCGTACAACGCCAACTTGCCGTCGCGCAGCCCGCTGAGCAACCACCGCCCGCTGGGCAGAAACTTGCAGCACCACACCTGGTTGTTGGAGGGCATGCGCAAGTCGTACAAGAGGCGCAACGGCATGGTGGCCGCCAGGGTCTCGGCCACCGCGGTGGGGAGCGGGAGGTCGGCGGCGGGCCCCGCCAGCGCCTTGGCCTCGAGCAACGTGCGCGGCGGGAGGTGGAACACGTTCTGCTGCGCCGTGTACGCTGCCGCTGCCGCCACCACCTTGTCCAAGTAGCCGCTGGGGATGTCGTAGGCCTGCGGCGGCACCGGATGGCGCCACACCCGTGCCAAAAACGTGTCGCAGAGCACGGCGGCGAGGCCGTTGGGCGACGCCACCGCGCCCGTGTAGCCAAACAAGTAGCGTGGCTGGGCCAACACCGCCGCCGCCTGCGCCGGGGTGTAGGGCCAGTCGAGCACGAGGCTCACCATGAGCTTCAGCTCCACCTCCGCCGTCAAGTTGAGCAACAAGTTGCGGTCAAAGATGTCCCAGAGCGGCACCTGGGGCTTGGTGTCCGCGGGCCCGTTGGCAGCGCCGTGGCGAGGTGCGTGGGCCAAGAGCACGTCCACCAGCGCCTGGATGCCGTCCAAGGTGTCCATCAACGTCGACTCGATGTACGCCATCAACTGGTCGCGCGAGGTGGAGGCGGTGGGCGAGAGCACCGTGTAGAGGAACTGCCAGCGCTGCACCAAGTACAACACCACCATGGCCGCGAGCCCCGGGTCGCTGGTGGGGACAATGAGGTTGGCGAGCGCCAGCTCGGGCCCGTTGAGCTGGGTGGTCAAAAACGACGCCACCGCGTCGTACTGGTTGGCGGCCAACTGTGCGAGCACCGAGTCGATCGTGGCGAGGGCGGTTGCGTCAACCTCGGGCGCCGGCGCGAGGTGGGAATTGACTTGTTCTTGCAATTGGGCCAGAATCGCGCCATAGCTCATATCCTCAAGCGTCTTTTGGATAAGCTGGATGGCGAAACTCATGGTGTGGTGGTGACGGAAAGGATCGTCTTATCTTCCGACATGCGCGATCCACCGCCTGTATGTCGGAACCGGTGGAAAGGCGGGGTTCGACGGAGATCAGAACGGCGAGGCGATGAGATGGATGGGGTGGCATAGCGACGTAGGTTTTGAGAACGAAGCTGAGTGGCTGGGCTGAACATGGCTAGGTGGACACCACGACAAGCGTGGGTAGCGTAGGCAAGCGTGAGTAGCGTAAGCGTGAATTGCGCATTGTAATGTATGGCTAGGCGAGCATATGCTTATTCTACTGGGTTTAGGGAAGGCCATGGCCTATAGCTTATTCTATTGGGCTTAGGGAAAGGCCTATAGCTTATTTTATTGCGCTTAGGGAAAGGTTTATAGCTTATTTTATTGCGCTTAGGGGAAGGTCTATAGCTTAATCTACTGTGGGCTTAGGAAGAGACCAAGCTTATCTACTGTGCACTCACACAAAGGCATAGCTATTCTACTGTGGGCTTAGTAAAGACGCAAACATACTAGAATGTACACTTGGGCAATGGCCTTTAACTTCTACTGCGCTTTTGAAAAGGCCAATAGCTTATTCAATACCTGCTTCTTCATGTACACCATCACTACCCCAATAGACTCCAGTAATTTACTCACTTAACTCAAATGTAAACCAACCTACACTTCCTATTGGCGATTGCACAATTGTCTATCTTGTCTGGCCAGCCCATCAACGCACTTCAAGCTCCGAGCTAAAGCCCATTCAAATCCAACCATGCTCCACAAAACCCACCAAGAAAGCGGTGGGGGGTCTGGGGGGCGCCGCCTGCGGCCCCCCAGCTAGGTCTGTTCTTTTCACCGTGCAGCTGTACCAAGTGACCAAGCGGTATCTGGTGGTTCTCCTATTAGCGTTTGAAAATTCCCAACTCAAACCCACTTCTCAACGCGTCAACGTACCCTACTATTTATAGCTACGCATAGCCACTCACTGACAGCTACTCACTGATAGCTACCCACTGATAGCAAATTTTCTAAGCTAATGATTTAAGGTTTATGGATTCTTGGCTGAAATATTAGGTCAGAGTACCACGACGATGGCTTATCTGAGTGTGCTAATTGTAGGATACATGAATTGTCGTCAGAGCACGGAAGCTAAACACTCTGGACCAAGTGATCTCTATGTCTCTCGCATTCAACCCGACCTGGCTATTGTCTGTTGCACTGACAAGATAACCAAACACTAAAAGGTCACATCGTAGGCATTGCCCTCGCCAATTACTTCTAGGCACTGCCATCGCCACCTGCTTTCTACTGTACACCTAGGCAGACCTGTGTTCTGTATAGTTAGGCAGACCAGTATCCTACTGCACACCTAGGCAAAGACCTATATCCTTTACATCTAGTCAGACCTGTACCCTTTACACCAGGCAGACCCTTATCCCACACCAGGCAGACCAGTATCCTACCCCCCTCCAACCACTGTTCTATTCGCAATTAATTTACATACCCACAGCATTGCGGACCATGGTGACTATATCGTACACATACAACTGGGACACGCGCGCCTGGTACCGCCACCAGGTGACCATGCGCTTGAAGTTGCCCACCAACGACACCTTGGAGTACTGGTCGTTGAGGCGCGCCATCAGCTCGTCAAACACCGTGCGGGCGCAGTACGACGCCAAGATCAAAAACGTCCGCACCGGGCCCAACGGGTTGTGGAGCCCCTCGTCCAAGTTGCGCGTCAAGTCGTTGGTTTTGAGGATCAAGAGCACGAGCCGCGGCATCGTCGAGAGAATCTCCATGAGCCCCTCCAACACCCCGTCCTCGTGGTTGAGCCGGGACTGGATGTGGCTGATCTCGTCGTCGGAGCGCAGCTTCAGGATGTCAAAGTTGAGCGCCACCTCGGGCGCGCGCCCGGTGATGGCGGCGGCAAAGATCTCAAACTTGATGCCGCCGTCGATCCCGGCAAACTCGTGGGCCCAGTGGCGCATGGCGTCGATGTCGTTGTCGAGCACCGCCAACCAAAAGTGCGAGTACTGGCGCTTCATCAACAACGGGAGGTTGCGGTACAACCCGTGGTCGTACAACACGATCTCAAAGTTGAACCCGTTGGTGCGCTCGTCGGGCGGCAAGTAGCGGATGGCCAAGTTGCCGCCGTGGGGGTCGCAGTGGAGCGCCACGCCCGGGGCAAAGATCATCGTGTTGAAGATGTGCGACAAGCACACCAGCACCTGGCCCGGGTCGATGTGGTGGCGCTCGAGGTAGCCAAAGTCGTCCAAGCGGGCGCCGGCCACGTGCTCCATGATGAGGATGCGCTTCTCGGCGCGCTTGATCCCGGGCACCCGCAACCCGGTGTAGCGGCGGCGGCCCATAAAGTCCTCGGCGGTGTTCTCGGCGTTGGCGGCCTCCTTGGTGAAGTCGAGCTCGACGTAGATCAGGTTCTGCATCTCGTCGCCCAACCAGAGAAGCGGGTACTCGGGGAACACCCGCTCCATCAACCGGAACACAATGAGGGTCACGTACACGTCGAGCGGCACAAACTCCTCGAGCAGCGGGTGCTGCACCTTGACCGCCACCTTTTCGCCGGTGTCGCGCAACCGCGCCACGTGCACCTGGGCCAACAGCGCCACCCCGACGGGGTTGGGGTCGAACTCGGAGAACATGGCGTCGATGGTGGTGCCCATGTCGCTCTCGAACATCTTGTTGATCTCGTCCATCAGCGACCGCGGGCACTGGTCCTGCAACGGGATCATGGCGTCGGTCCACTCCTTGGGCAACAAGTAGGTGAGCGCCAGCAAGTGCTGGCCCAACTTGATGTAGATGCCGCCGTTGCGGCGCACCGCCTTGTAGGTGATGGCGGCGGCCTTTTCGTGGCACCGCAGGAGCGCGGCGTTGCGCTCGGCGTCGCTGGCGTACTCGGCGTCCAACGTGTCTTTGTAGAGCTTGAAGCAGCGGATGGTGGCCACCGTCACCACCGCGATGCGCTCGTAGGCGATGAAGATGTGGTGGGCGATGTCCGAGGTGAGGAAGAGCACCACGCCGATGCCGCCGACCACGAGGGCGATGCGGAGGGCGCGGTGGCGCTTGCCAGAGGTGTAGCCCGAGTTGGAGTGGGAGCCGGAGCCGGAGCCGGAACCGGAGGCAGAGACTGGCTGGGCAGGAGAGGCAGAGGCAGAGACTGGCTGAGCAGGAGAGGCAGCAACAGGCTGGGTGCTAGTACCAGCACCAGCACCAGCACCAGCACCAGCACCCACTACTGGCTGGGCCTCAGGGTTGGTCCCCGTCTTCCCCGTCGTGGTCCCCGTCTTCTCAATCGGCTGCACCACAGGCTTGGTCTCGGTCGTAATCGGCTTTGAAGTAGACGCCGGGCTGGCAGCACCCGCGTTCACCGCCACCGAGCCCGCAGGCGCCGCCTTGGGCACCGCCTTCGTGTGGCGCTTGACAAACTGGCCAGAGCCGTCCCAGTCCTGGCGCACCTTGGCGTACCCGCGGAACGACATCCGGGCCACGGCCGAGCGCACGGCCATGGGGCACGACGCCCCAGGGCGGATCGCTAGTCTGAACATCGGAAGGTCAACAGATAGAAAGCAATGATTCGATTTACACGTGCGCGTTTGCGTGGGTGCGACCAGCAAGCGGGAGCGGCGCGGAGCAATGCTACGGGCGCCGGTGTTGCGGGGGTGCTACGGGCCAGCACGGCTGCCGCGCTGCGGGTGAGCCCGAGACGGTCCGCCCTACTCGGGAACACCTGCTCATGCCGACTTTTCATCCGCTGACCGGCCAGTGTGGGGTGCTTTTTGGCCCGGGCTCGTGATGGCGAGGCACCGATGAGCCGACCCCGTGGCTGGTGACAGCTAACGGTCGCAGCTAACGCTGATCGCGGACTGCGGGGCACGGTGGGAGTGCATTGGGTGGTAGTGTGCAGCCTCGCCAATCATCGCTAATCGAGATGGGGTGTTGAGTCCAGACGTGCGGATTACAATGCGATCGCAGCGAGACGGTAGAGCTGCCAGAAATTAATGATAAAGATACAATTCAATACAATAAGGAGAGTAAAACTCAATGACTTTACATTTCACATATTTACCAACTTCATTGTCATACATAACATACTCTTGATCATACTCTTGATTTCTTGATTCATTCTCTTGATTCATTCTCTTGATTCATTCTCTTGATTCATACTCTTATTTTATACTCATGATCATACTCTATCAAACTCAGACCCAAACTAACGAACAAATCAATTTATCGTCTCCGTGATCTACGTCTAAGGGAAACAAAATGATGGCACTCAATCAAATAGACAAATACCTTACTCAATATGTTCTGTAGGCAACGATCGCAGGCTCGCGAGCGATCACCGTGCGTTACGTCGCCTACCAGATGTCAGCCTAAGATGTCAGCCAACACGTTGTGCGTAGTCTACACTGATTGCAGCCAGATGCATTCTACACTTCCGGCCAGATGTGCAGTCTACTGATTGCACCATTGCTCACCCCCCTATCAAGTCATTATCAATTGAACCCCAGGTTCACTATGTGGAAGTAGAAAAATAATACAAACGTCTAAATAGCAGGCTGCTCAAACGGCTCCTCGAACGACACCTCAAACTCGGGCGCCACCATGTTCATCTGGTTGAACACGTCCATCTGCAACGTGTCAAAGTCAAGGTCAAAGCCAAAGTCAATCACGTCGGGCCGCAACTCGGGCCCGGGCGACTCCAACGCGTGCGGGAGCTTCAGCAGCTCGATAAACAGCTGCGAGAGCGCCGCCAGCGGCGGGAGCTGGGCCTGGGCCATGAGCAGCGGCGCCGCGTGGCGTGGGATCGCCGCCGCAGTGTCGGCCCCGCCACGGATGTTGCTCTCGAGCGGGTTGTACCCGTAGCGCCCGCCCAGCGAGTGCCCGGTGAGCGCCAGGTGGTCGAACGGGCACTTGCGCTTGCGCAGCGCCGCCTCGCGGTCGCGCACCGCCGCCAACAGCTGGTGGGCAAGCACCCCCAGGATCTTGGGCGTCTCGGGATTGTCGTCGACGGGGGTGGTGATGTGGGAGATGGGGCACTTGCGGAACAGCGCCGCCTGCGACGACACGTCCTTGGCCAGGTCCAGCCGCTTCACAAGCACCGGACACGCCTGCGACCCCGACTTGGTGGCGAACTCGGGCAAGTTGGCGTGGATCTTGGCGTAGTTGATCGTCAGCAGCAGGAGAGTGACGTAGAACGACCACATCTTCTTCATGTTGGCCACCTTGTCGGTGTCCTCGGCCGCGGCGTCCGCCAACGCTGCCAAGAGCGCGTCGACGCCGCTGGAGATGGCCTCGACGTCGTGGCGTCCGGCGGTGCCCATGGCGTCGCGGGTGAGCCCCACGTCCTTGTCGTCGGGCAGCACCCGGATCAAAAAGCCAAACTGGAGCTGGATGAACCGGAGCGCCACCTCGGCCGACGCCGCCACCACGTAGCGGAGGCTCATCAGCTCGGCGGCGTCCGCCACCGCCAGCCGCAAGAACCGCACGAGCCGGTGGCCCCGCGCAAGCACGTCGGGCACCACCGCCGCGAGGAGCTCCGCCAGCGCCGCGTCCTCGCCCTGCAACAACACCAAGTACCCCAAGAGCATCAGCGTGTACAGCAAGATCGCGGTGGCCTCGAAGTGGCGCAGCCGCCGCGCCATGCTCTGGAAGGCGCTGTCGGCCACGAGGGCGTCGGCCTCGGCCACGAGCTCCAACGCGTGTGCGGTGGTGAGCCGCGGCTGGTTGAGGGTGGTGATGCCGCGGGTGATGGTGTAGAACACCCGGGCAATGAGGTAGTGGATGCGCAAGTCCAACGCCGCGTGGCCCTCGGCCGCGTGCGCCTCCAAGTACGCCAAGTGGCACCGCAGCGCCTCGGCCTCCTCGATCTTGGTGTAGATGCGGCCCACCAACGCGTCGACGTCGTCCAGCCCGGCGATGAGCGGCATCACCCGGAAGTTGACGAGGTTGGCGAGCCGCACCATCTCCGCCCACACGTCCAGGAGGTGCACCCGCAACTCGTCGTTGGTGCGGGTGCCTCCGGCGGCACCGGGCGCGAACTGCACCATCCGCGGGTCCTTCCACACGGCGATGGAGGCGTCTTCGCGGAGCACGAGCCGCAAGAACCCGGTGAACACCGCGGTGAACCGGGTGTGGGCGCCCTGGGGCCGCGCCACCGGCCCGTGGGTGATCTCGCGGTTGATCCACGCCACCGTGGCCGCCAAGAACCCGAGCACCGGGCCCTGGGCGTGCAGCGCGTAGTAGTGCACCGCGCCGTCAAAGAGGCCCGTCAAGTCGGTGGCGGGCTTGAAGCCCACGCCGTGGACGCCAAAGTGCGCGTGGTACTGGCTGGCCAACGGCAGGTGCGGGTTGCGGGCCGCGTGCTGGCCCAAGAACTCGAGCAGCGCGTCGACGATCATCGTCAACATCGCGATGTACCCCGCCTTCACCTGGAGCGCGTGCAACATCGACTCGTCCTGGGGCGCGCCCATGAGGCCCAGGCAGTCAAACATCACCGTGCCGTGCTTGACGCGGATGGTCAGGATGATCTCCAGGCGGTAGAACCGCAACACGTCGCGCAGCTCAAACGCGTGCACCGGGTTGTTGAAGTAGAACTCCATCAAAAAGTACAACTGCTTGTCGGAGATCTTTTGGGTGCCCAACGTCACCATCAGCAGCCACACCGTGTGGAGGCGCTCCTGCACCTGCAGGATGCCCAGCACGACGTCGGACGGCGGCACCTCGGCCGTGGCCTCCTCCTTGACCGCGGGGGTGCCGCGTTTCAGCGGGGTGTTGCTCAAGTCGTCCATCAACGCGAGGTCGCCGGTGTCGAGCACCGGGCACTTCAGCGGGGTGGGTTTGGCAAGCGTGGGGGGCTGCGACCCCTGCGAGCTCAGCCCGAGCAGCAGGAACAGCAGCAGCTCCCCCATCTGGATGGCCCCCTGGAGGCCGCCGCCCTTGAGGCGGTTCATTTTGTACAAGTGGTAGATTTTCTGCAAGTTGGCGAGCTTGAGCCACATGTGGGTGAGCTTGGGGTCCATCTTGACCACGTTCATCCACGAAAACACGTCGACAAAGTACTTTTTGTAGTTGACGGGGAACACCAACAACTGGTGGTGTGCCAGCACCTCGAACACGTCGCGCAGTTTCGCCAGCAACGGGCGGAGTTTGTTGAGCACGGCGAGCGCGAGCACTGGCGGCTCCAGCAGCGTGGCAGCCCCCACCGACGGCACGTTGGGCAACAGCGCTGCCCTGGCGAGCCGCCCGTCGGGCAACGGCTCGGGCATCCGTGGTAGCGGCTGGCCCGGGAGGGCCGTCGGCGGGGCGGAGGGGAGGTGCGGGAGCGCCACCAGGCCCGCCATCAGGAGCTGGTGCTTGAGCTGGGCGATTTCGTGCTGGTGGGCGGCGATGACGGCGTCGGTGCGGCGCACGAGGTCGGTGTACTCGGGGGTGTCCTCCACCGCCACCAGCGGCGGCGCCCGGGCCTCGCCCATCCCCTTGGACCACGGTGCCTCCACGTACTCGCACAAGTGGGCAGCACCGTTGCGCACACAGCCTCCGCATGCCGGCTTGGTCTTGTCACACTTGACCTTGCGCTTTTTGCACACAAGACACAGCACCGGGACCCGGCGACGCTTCTGCTTTTCCTTGTCGTGCATCTGGTGGTGTCAGCCTCTTGCCCGCAAGAAAAACAGTGGCACGGTGCTAGTCGGGCGTTCCTGTATCTGTGCTAGCCCGGTGTTTGGTTAATAACACTGGCCGCGACTACAAAAGAATTATTTTTGCCCCGGTATATAGAATCGTCAACTCAACCCTCATCACCCCGACAATCGCTAAATTGAGTGCGTGCAGGTGCGGGTGGAGTAGCCGCCACATCGCGGAATGTGGGAGGGGATTGTGATTGGTGGTGGACGGTGTCATTGGTGGGATTGTCATTGATGGGATTGTCCTTGGTGGGGGCTCGTAGACGCCCCTGGGCCCGGGCTCCCGCCTTGTCGCGGCACGGAGCCTTTGTCTGAACAATATCGGTTGTTCACCCGCGGGGGCTCGTGACGGGGCCCTGTGCGAGTGCAGCTGCCCCTCCGTCGCCCGCGTCGCAAACCTTAGTAGGCCCGTCACCCGGTTTCCTAATCGAGCCGAAATTAGCTTTAGCGGGACCCTGGGCCGGTGGCCGTGGCGTCTGCATCCCACTGATACCGGCCCCTCGCGGCGTGTGCAGGGAGAAAAACGATATGTCTATGCATCTCAACCTCATTTACAACGGAACGTGCCTTGACCCACAACCATGGCGACGGCAGGAATCCCCGTGAGGCTTCTCAACGAGGCTCGCGGCCACGTCATCTCGCTCGAACTCACAACCGGCGACACCTACCGCGGGAAGCTCCTCGACAACGAGGACAACATGAACCTCTCGCTCTACGACGTGGTGGTTACAAAGCCCACGGGCGACACCGAGCACCTCTCCCAGGTGTTTGTGCGGGGCTCGATGATCAGGTTTGTCCTGGTGCCCGACATGCTCAGGAATGCCCCGATGTTCTACCAGAAGCCGGGGGACAAACCGAAACCGCCGGTGCGGGGCCCGCCCCCTAAGCGCCAAAAGCATTGAGCGCGGGCAAAAGCATTGAGCGGGCATGGTGACGACACATTATGTATATTAATCTAACGAATAATGGTTATGGTGGTACCGTTGTATACCTACGCGCGTGTTGCCACGAACACCCGTGCAATTGGGTTGGGTTGCATTTGGGTGCGTGCACTTGGGCTGCGTGTAATCGGGCTGCAATTGTGTTGGACTACAATTGGGTTGGCTGCACGATTGAGCGGTATGGAGGCGGTCACCCAGCGTGGACACAAAACCACGCTAGCCTCGCAAGCCGGTTGCGAGCCAGACACGTACCTCGCAGGTCATGTATGTGTAGGTAAATTACCGATAGTGAGGGGCACCCGCACGTCACCCGCAAGGCATGACGCCCAGCGTCTCGGAAAATACCCCTGGCTCGGTCCATGCGCCACCGCCTCCCTGTCACCGCGCTCCCCGCCTCGTATTTGGTCATCTCGCCAAATCTTACATCACAAGCTTTACGGTCCAGAATGTTCATAACCTAAAAAATATCAATCACCGATATCGCCATCGCGGGGGCAGTTTATCTATTTAACGCATGGTGACGATCTCCTCGGCCGAAGTCGGGTGGATGGCCACACAGTTGTCAAAGTCGGCCTTGGTGGCGCCCATCTTGACCGCCACTCCAAACCCTTGCAAGATCTCCGCCAGCGCGTCGCCCAACAAGTGCAACCCAACCACCTTCTCGTCGGGGCCGTGCACCACAAGCTTGTAGTCGGTGGGCGCCTTGAGCGACTCGTCCACCATCGCGTAGTACATCAGCGTGAACCGCGACCGGTACACCTTGATGTTGTCGGCGCCAAACTTGTCGATGGCCGCCTGCTCCGACAACCCGATGGAGCCGGCCTCGGGGTGGGAGAAAATCGCCAGGGGAACGTTGTCGTAGTCCAACTTGTCTTGGGACATCGCCTCCACCCCGGAGAACAACCGGTTCAGCAACTTGCGCCCGGCAGCGATCGCCACGGGGGTCAACTCCACCTTGCCGACCACGTCGCCCAACGAGTAGATCTTGGGGTTCAGCGTCTGCTGCCACTCGTCGGCAATGATCTGGTTGCGGTCGTTCACCTTGACCCCGACCTTGTCCAAGCCAATCCCCAACAACAGCTTGCGGCCAATCGTCCACAACACCGAGTCGACCTCGAGCACGTCGCCGTTGCCCAAGGTGACGCGCTTGCGCCCGTTGGCCTCCTCGATCTTGGCCACAGACTTCAGCTGCTTGATGAGGTTGATGCCAAACTTGCCGCTGTAGTAGTCGGTGATCCCGTCGGAGATCAGCAGGTCAAACGACCGCAACACCTTGTCGTGGCGGATGGCCAAGTGCACCGTCAGGCCCAACGCCTTGAACACCCCCGCAAGCTCCACCGCGATGTACCCCGCGCCCACCACCAACACCTCCTTCGGCTGCTGCTCCAACTCAAAGAACCCGTCCGACAGGATGCCAAGCTCCTTGCCGGGCACATCGGGCACCGACGGCTGGCCGCCGGTGGCCACCAACACCTTGTCGGCCGAGAACACCAACTTGTCGCCCTTCTTGCCGTCGCTGTTCTCGAGGAACTCGATCTTCTGGTCCCCGGAAAGCGTGACCTCGACATCGCCGTTCTCGTTGAGGAACTGGGCAAACCCGTACACGTACTCCACCCCCTCCTTGCCGAGGTTGCGCTCGTAGATCCCGTTCAATCTCTTGACGTAGGCATCCCGCTGGGTCTTCATCTTGGGCCAGTCAAAGTCCCCGAACCCGATGTGCTGGGGCTCCTTGGCGAGACCGTACCCGTACAAGTGCGACACCTTGTGGGCCAAGTCGGCCGCGTACCACATCACCTTCTTGGGCACACACCCCACGTTGACACAGGTGCCCCCCAACTTCTCGAACTTGGACTCGACAAGGAGCACCTTGGCACCGTACGACGCGGCACGGCGGGCGGAGGCGACACCGCCCGAGCCACCACCGATGACAAGGTAGTCGTAATGTTTAGCTGCTGTGTTTACCGGGGCCATTGCAATAGATTTCGTGCTGAGATGGCGACTAATAGCTTGTAACCGATTGAGACGCATACATTTTTTTTCGGGCTATATAGTCGGTTTTTGACTTGCTGCGCCAGAGGCCAGGACCCACGTGAGGTTGCGCTAGCTTAGAAATGGCGGGTGGCTGACCGGGTGGCTGACCAGGTGCTACGTGGGCTGCGGTTGCGTGGCTTACTGGTTTGTGTTTAGGTTTAGTAGACGCAGTTGGTGATGATATCCTCCGGGGAACACCGGTAAGGCAGCCAAAAGGGCTATCCCTAGCACGAGCTAGTGCAGGCTACAGGGCCAGTGGCTGCCAAGGCATGCACCTCGATCTCATCCAAACCCCGGCCATCACCACCTGCATAATTAGTAATGCCTAGATCCGGCTGCCACAGTGGGCCACGCGACCGAAGCGTTTGTAAGCATAAATGCGAGCCGTAATGCGTATAGTGGTTACGGGATCTCCACCACCAGCCACCCCACGCACAGTGATCCAATCACTTAAAAATAGACCCACCACGCGCCCCGTACGCCCCCCGCGCCCAGGTTCACTACACTAGCACCGAGTCCCACCAGCGCGGCTCTCCACCCCACACAACCCACCCCCATACACTCCACCCTTATCGTAACCTTCACCAGCCATTTCAGTGCGGCGCCATATGCACGCACACCCAACAGTTGTTTTGAACCTGAGTTGCGCATCCAGAGGCATGAACCAGGCGAGCAACAACGGGACGGCCGCAGGCCACTCGTTAGCCTCGTCCAACAAATATCCGTCGCTTCCGAAGTTCAACACGGGCGCAGCCCGTATTGTGTCGCTGCAGTCCTACGATCACTCCATCAATGACTCGTTCCAACACACCCTGACCCGCACGGTGAGTGGATCGAGCACAGTGATGAGCACGCCGCTGAACCGGCGTCGCACGCGCCACCAGGCCCACCGCGCTGCTGCTGCTGCTGCCCAGCACCAGTCGCAGCCGCGGAAACCCGATCTCTCCCACGCAATGCTGAAACGCGGTCGGCTCATCAAGTCCAAGCTCTTGAACTTGACGCAGTCGCTGAAGGAGACGGTAGCTCCAATGCGGCTGGATCCGCTGAAGCTTTTTGTCATCCACAAACCGTCGATTATCGGGGGCTACGACTACCTGGTGTTTGCCAACTCGCTCGTGCGCGAGTCCCAGGTGAACGGGTGGGAGCTGGCGGAACGGGCGGCGAAAAACATCATCTTCACCGGCGACTCCAGCGACGACGACACTGCGGATGCCGATGCCGCCAACGACAGCATCTCCGGAGGAGCCCTGGCCAAGGTTCCCGCGGCCTCTCCGTACACAGTATCGCCGTTTGCGACCCTGGCGTCTCCGCTGGCACCCACCCCTCCGGCAACGAGCTCCAACAACATCATCGAGCTGGTGCCTGGGTACACGCGTGACGAGCTCGCGGTGGTGTTGGGCGAGCACGGGGACGCCAACCACCGGTTGTACGAACACAAGAAGCGGGTCCACAACCAGCACGAGGAACTGTTCGCGTCTGCCACGTCTTTTGCCCATAAACGACAGGTGCAGATCGCGCAGAAGAAGGAGGTGCTCGAACGGGTGTTTGGCTCCAGCAACCAGCTCAACTCAGAATACATCACCAACAACACCAGCTACCTGGCACTCGACAACGCGTTGAACCTCCAAAAGACCTTTCTCGAAGACCGTGACGAGGTAGCTCTGATTATAGCCGAAGAAAAGGCGTTTGCGGCCGAACTAGCCGCATCGGAGCGCGTGTTGTCCCAACCGCCCGTTGCCCTGCCCGCCAAACAACGACGGCGGTCTCCCCCGATAGCCGATGTCGATATTGACCACGATAAGTTGCAGCTGGTGGTGCACGAACGCTTAACCGCTGTGTACGCTTCGATCGTCGAGGAAGAAGACCCCGATATCGTAGACCACATGGCCGAGGAACTCCAAGGCTACGTGTGCCGCCACCTCCGTAAACGCATCCGCGATGACTAGCATAAACTGTACTATAAATATTAATGTTAACGACCTTGATTTACTGGACACCGAGTACTTTGGTAGAATTTTGGGATTTTCAATAAAAATGGAGAAAAGTTATGGGAAACTATCGGGAGACGCTGCAAAACATCTAGACCAAGATGCTGCTGAATGAACACCCACCTCTACTTTTAGAACGCACTTGGGCTAATACTACTTATGTTACACAAAAAGTAAAACTTCGAAGGAGGACTAGTATCGTACGGAGGACCCCCTGCCAGGAGACATACACTCAATAAGCACTGGAACCGTCTCAGGCGAGCGTTTCGAGTATGTTGGTCGTGGTCTGCCTCACGAATGGTGCCAACAAACAAACCTCGAAACGGAAAAAACCAAAATCGCCCAACGCATCGCAAAGGGCGCTCTAGACTAAATCGCACCCATACACCCACCACCTCTCGTGCTGGCTCCCCCAGGTATACCCCCCACTGTCTGTCACCATTAGGGCTCAACCCTAGCCATCACGTGCTAATTATTTTTGGTTGCCGCACAGTGCGCGCGCGCACTGCGGAATCTAGGGTGACAAAATTTTTCAACCAAAAGTTGCAATCCCATAGACAAGCCAGTAAAGATGTCCGAATTGACTGTCCAGTCCGAGAGAGCTTTCCAGAAGCAGCCTCACATCTTCACCAACCCCAAGACCAAGGCCTCCAAGAAGACCAAGAGATGGTATAAGGAGGTTGGCCTCGGTTTCAAGACCCCCAAGGCCGCTATCGAGGGTGCCTACATTGACAAGAAGTGCCCTTTCGTCGGTGACATCTCTATCAGAGGTAAGATCTTGACCGGTACCGTTGTCTCCACCAAGATGCACAGAACCATCATCATCCGCAGAGAATACTTGCACTACGTGCCCAAGTACAACAGATACGAGAAGAGACACAAGAACGTCGCTGCTCACTTGTCCCCTGCTTTCAGAGTCCAGGAGGGTGACGTCGTCACTGTTGGCCAGTGCAGACCCTTGTCCAAGACCGTTAGATTCAACGTCCTCAAGGTGTCTTCCGCCGCTGCCAAGTCGAAGAGATTCGACAAGTTCTAAGCTTTGCTACTGTATTATATAGAATCGCAAAGGTTGGGGTAATGTTTTAATATACATCAGAGAAAAATTACACGGTGAGTCTGTTCACGTGGCGCTTGTATTGCCGACTTAATTCCTATGGACACATTCGAGGTAACGAAAACGATCCAAACAAAGGGTTTCTAGAATGTTTGGATCGACGTATTCTACCATTAACGTAATCTTCTGCACCTGGTTTACATCTTATGACTCAAAGGCCCTCAACCTGAATGTCAAATAGTTGTCTGTATGTGTCCGCCTGCAATATAGTTCTCACGATTTGATAAGAACGACTACACGGTATTCGTGGGTTGAGAAGCTTGACGCGAATCTGCATACCCCGCATTGCAACCCATAAATCTATTGTATATTACTCGTAATCATGACAGCGTTATGTAGCACTAGAAGTTGGAGGGGGTGTCCTTTTTGTTCACCACCAATTGGCCCGAACCCCACTGGTTTAAAGTTTTTATCAACTGACCTTGTTCGTGCATCGAAACAAAGTCGTCGCAGCCGCCACGCGACTCCATCAGTTGGCCCACCAATACATTGGGTACGGTCCGGCGGCCGGTAACCTCCAACAAATATTCCTGCAACTCAGCACCGTGCTCGTGCTTATCAAGCTCCACTACCGCGTAGTCAGGGTTGAACTCGTAGTTGTCCAGCAAGAGTTTCTTGATTTTCTTCGAAAAGGGGCAGTAGGTCTTGGAGAACACCACCATGGGCGAAATCATGCGGATCTCCAACAACTCCTTGGCGGGGTCAAACGCCACCACTTCAACTCCCTTACCCTCGTCAGCGTCACCGATAGCATTGATCTGAGCCTCCAACTCAGCAGCATCACTGTCGTCGTCCTTGCCACCGCTCAATTTACCAATCTCGTTGTTGATAAGTTCGTCCTTCTTCTCGTCATTCTGCGAGTTGAGGATGTTCGACGATACGACCAATTTGGCCGCCTTGGAGTCGGAGGTGACCGAACGCAGGTGCAAACCACTGTTAGCCTGGTACAACACAAAGAGTAGAAGAGTGAACAACCCAGCAGCCGCGACAAGCCGCAACCGCTTTCCACTGTGCATCTTTCTTCAAGTTCTCCTCACTAATTTTTTTTTAGCTGGGGTGACACGCCTTGGGTCACATGCAGGTGGCCTAGCCCCACAATAGATCTCTAACTTTCAGACGTGATTCTGGAACATTGCACACGAAAGCGTAATACCAGAATAATGAGACCGTCACGCCGGTTGCTATGGGTACACTGCAATGGCTGATTGTAGTCTAGAGGCTGTGCTAAAATAGGTCTTTCATGCACAACGCGTCAGGAGAAGTTATGTTCGCGAGAGTGTTGTTTCAGGGATTCTCTTGGATCTAGGCTAATAGTCATTTTGCGCTAAGCCCTCAATCAAAAGGAAGATTATTTCGAAAAAAAGCATTGGTCGAGCGCGCCTACACCGTCTCTAGTTGGTCGCCCTTCCAACATGTGTTAGTGGGAACCGCTCATTGACTTTCACCTCCAAAAGTGGGGCCATCGCGTTTGTGCGACTTCCTCATATCTCACCTAGACGTGTCATTGAGCTCACGTGACCTCCGAATTCGGGCCATGCGATTCCGCGGAAAGTGGTATAGCCGATAGTTCCAGGTTGCGTAACCACGCGATGGAATACCGAAGTCAGTGATAAGAATTGGCGGTTGCAGGGTAGGCGCAAGTTGCTGTGTGGCTTTGAAGTCGCTTGCGCTACAAGCGAGCGTCTTTAGTCCACTGATTCAACACAAGGCGGACCTTGACACTTTTGTGTGGAAATTCCCACGTGGTGATCTCTTCGCTACGGCTTTGTAAACGACTTGTGCCTGAGCTATGCGTCTAAGAGCACCCCCAATGTATCGGAGACTCAACAAAGAAATCACTACACAATTTGATCTACCCCAGATGAGACTCAAAGAGCTCGATTATTCTAGAAAATGTTCAATTCTCACACCATCTCGAAATTTGAGGTCATTCAGCCTACGACCGTTTCGTTAGTAAACGGTAACGGATTTAGTGATGAACACTCCGAACCCCTCATATCGAAGCTTCGCCGGAAGATCTTTGCGGTCTTGGCATAGCAAAAACCTCTGGTTGTAAAACATTAGTTTAGTCTTCCCGAAACACCATGGAACGGGCGTGACGGCAGGTACGCGGATCATTCCAGCTTCGAGTAGCTAAACACATTGCATCTTCGGTAATTAGCCAGTACAACGTGGTGTCTATAATGTGTGTACACATCCCCATTTAACGCGCACACGAGGTTTAACTTGAAGGGGCTAGCTTATAGCCGCATATTTTTAACGTCACATTCGTGGGGGGGTGCATGAACCGAGCTAGAGCCGCATAAGGGCCCACGTTGTCGATCCCGTGGGCTAATATATCACGTTGGGCAATCCTGGTTCAACGGGTACCGAATACCTTCTTTTTTCTTGGTCCACTTGCTCTCACCGTAATTGCCAATTTCCTTGCTTCACGAGACCTCAGTGGCACAGAATTGATCACACGCTTACTTGCCCACCCCACGTGTGCCACTTCAACGGAAATATTTTTTCACCGATAATGCACTTTAGAGCCTGAATGAGATGAAAAGTAATTTGCCAGCTACTTCCGGGGTAGTTTCCACGGATGATTGACGGGTTTCCGATCCCCAGCTAAAGGTACCAACCTGTCAAACCTCAATTTCATCGTAAAGACTTGAATGCCAAGCCCTCGATCCTTGCCCAGCCTCACAATATGCAGATGCGATGTGACCTACTCGAATCTTCGTGAGGATTTTACTCGGGAAACTCCATTGATCCTATGCATAGTCGAGGATTAACAATAAGAGGTACAACGGCACTGAGATATGAACGCAATAGAGCCGTACGGTCCCGGACCTATTGCTCGTGGTGAATTCCGGTCAGAAAAAGCATTATACCTTATGCACTCGTGCATGAAATTATGCATATAATCTGGACCCACGTGGGTCCAAACAAACGGTGCCAAGGCTGAAGCCACGAGGGGTTCCATTTGGAGTTAGAGCTGTCAATGTGGCGAGCCAAGACCACACAATCGCAAATACGATCTGGGGTCTCTAAGCGCGACGGTTGCCAAGCTTTGGTCGTTTTCGGAGTTACAAATTGCGGAGCACAAAGAATGGGCTCTGAATAAGTCGGAAACCCGCCCTAAGCGAATTTCGGGGGTATAGTGACAAACGGCACTTCAGGAAATTCCCAGGGGGAGTCCTAAAATACGGTAGAGCCCATGTGTTGACCGAATATTTTTTCCACTACCGACTTCATTCCGAGCCTAACGCAACAAATTATTTTTCGACAGGACAAAAATATCACCTCTTGCGACATTATAAATATGAGTTGCCCACCATTTCAATTTTTGCAACCAGCTCTAAAATGTCCAAGCACGAGATCGTTGAGAACACCGGTTACAAGGAGAACAACTCTGGCGGTAAGACTGCGTTCAAGGACTACACCTCCAAGTACGCTCACATCGATGACCCCATTGAGCGGAGAAGATTGGCCCTTGAGGACATTGACAATGCCGGGTTCGGTTGGACTCAGGTGAAGATGATTATGATTGCCGGTGTTGGTTTCATGACTGACTCTTACGATATCTTTGCTATCGGTCAGGCTGTTACCATGATGAGTTTTGTCTACTGGGGTGGCAAGATGCCTGACTCCACCAACACTCTTTTGAAGGTGTCCACCTCGGTGGGTACTGTTATCGGTCAGGTTTCTTTCGGTACCATGGCCGACATTGTTGGTCGTAAGAAGATTTACGGTCTCGAGTTGATTGTCATGATCTGTGCCACCATCATCCAGTGTTGCCTTGGGCCTTCTCCTGCCATCTCGTTCCCTGCCATCTTGGCCACTTTAAGAATTGTGATGGGTATCGGTATTGGTGGTGACTACCCGCTTTCGTCGATTATCTCGTCGGAGTTCTCTACCACCAAGTGGAGAGGTGCTATCATGGCTGCTGTGTTCTCTAACCAAGGTTTGGGTCAGGTTCTTGCTGGTATTGTCGCCATCGTTTGCGTTGCCGGCTACAAGAACCTGATTGGCGTTGACACTACCGCCGACACTTGTGGTGCCGACTGTAAGAAGGCCATTGACCAGATGTGGAGAGTTCTTGTTGGTTTCGGTTGCGTTCCTGGTATGATCGCCCTTTACTACCGTTTGACTATTTCCGAGTCTCCCCGTTACGCCTTGGATGTCAACGAGCACGACGACTTGCAGAAGGTTGCCGATGCTGAGGCTGCCATTGATGTTGACGCTCAGGAGATCGCTCCTCCCAAGGCTTCCTTCAAGGACTTTGTTTTGCATTTCAGCCAGTGGAGATACGGTCGCATCTTGCTTGGTACTGCTGGTTCGTGGTTCCTTCTTGATGTCGCTTACTATGGTATTGGTTTGAACACCCCTGTCATTTTGGAGGCTATTGGGTACGCTGACTCTAAGAAGATCTACGAGAAGTTGTACAACGCTGCTGTCGGTAACTTGATTCTTGTGTGTGCTGGTTCGCTTCCTGGTTACTGGGCTACCGCTGCCACTATTGACACTATCGGCAGAAAGCCCATTCAGCTTGGTGGTTTCATCATTTTGACCGCGCTTTTCTGTGGTATTGGTTTCGGCTTCCACAAGTTGACCCAGGGTGGCTTGCTTGGTTTGTACATTGTTGCCCAGTTCTTCCAGAACTTTGGTCCCAACACCACTACTTTCATCATTCCTGGTGAGATTTTCCCCACTCGTTACAGATCCACTGCTCACGGTTTGTCCGCCGCTTCTGGTAAGGTTGGTGCCATCATTGCTCAGACTTGTATCGGTACCTTGGCCAGTCACAACTGTGCCCGTGACGGCAAGCCGAAGAACTGCTGGATCGACCACGTCATGGAGATCTTTGCCTTGTTCATGTTGTTGGGTATCTTTACCTCCCTCTTGGTTCCTGAGACCAAGAGAATGACTTTGGAAGAGATTTGTGAGAAGTACCACGACGAGGTTGACACCACTAAACTTGGACGGGACCGGTTCACCACTGACCACATCCCTGAAGACTCCAACTCTGAGGAGAAACGCTGAATAAACCTAATGGAAATACTAATAATATAATGTTTGAATACTAAACCACAAAGTGCAGAGACTAGGTTTCATGAACACATGATCATCATGTCTTGATTTTGGTAAAGGCACGTTGTTGAGCTGGTGTGAGACTAAAGTGTAATCAGGCAGTCTCTGGCATTTTGAAATCTTATGCCCAATCTTCCATATAAAAGCGTTTTCCTAAAATTTAAAAGTGCGCGCGACGTGTTAATAGATACGCGATTCCACGATTACTATACACCAGCATATAGCTCTTGAGACATGAGGCTCTATTTTGCACTGGGCAAATTCCGCATTCATGTTGCCGACTGGTTTGTCGTCGGTATCCTTCTCGCCTTCTTCTTCCTCGTGGCGGAAACTGCGCACCCCTTCCACCGTCAATTTGAGGTTAACAACCCAAAATTGTCACACCCCTTTGCGGAGTCCGAGCGAATAACTGATAATCAGTTGTATGTTTTGACTTGCATTTTACCCTCGATTTTGCTTACATTCTTCCTGTTGCTCAATGGCAAAACTAACTTTGAGCGGCTTCATTTAGCTCAAGTTACAAACCTTGGTTTTTGGCTAACTATCGCAGCAGTGGGAGTAATCACAGATCTCTTGAAGGTATGGATATCCAACCCTCGTCCAGACTTTTTACAGCGTTGTGGAGTTGACCCAAAGATAACTTCCGGGTTAGTGGACGTGCTGGTGTGTCTGGCGCCGCTCGGAGAGATGTATCTTTGGGATGGACTCAAACTGACCCCTTCAGGCCACTCATCCTTCGCGTTTGCGGGACTCGGCTTTTTGAGTTTGTGGTTGATGGGTCAGTATAAAGTGTGGGAGAACCATGTTCCTTTATGGAAACCTATTGGTGCAATGATGCCTTTGACCCTCGCAAGCTACATTGCCTTGAGCCGTTCTCAAGATTACCGCCACCACTTATTCGATATCAGTTTCGGTAGTTGCATTGGTGCAATTGGTGCCTGGTTAGGCTACCACAGGTACTTTCCATCTGTAGCATCCGATAACAGCGAACAGCCCATAGAATATACTCAAGAGAAGTAAATAGACATTAAACTAGCATTGAAAATTGATACGAGAAAAATTAAAAAAAGAGTAGCGGCTCCCCGTTTCGATCGGGGGACCTTTGGGTTATGAGCCCAACGCGCTTCCACTGCGCCAAGCCGCTAAGCTTGAAAAAAAATTGTGGTGGGTAATTGAAGAATAATTACCTAAAATTTAGTGAGAATCCACCTATTTTAGCCGCT
Organism: Diutina catenulata; assembly: GCA_030560525.1. NCBI lineage: Eukaryota > Fungi > Ascomycota > Pichiomycetes > Serinales > Debaryomycetaceae > Diutina > Diutina catenulata. Next base: position 273,211 of record JAKTTW010000004.1, read on the forward strand.
TTCCTCACTATTCTTACAGTAACATAAAGCGCAACCAAACAAAAGTTAGCCAGAATTAATAATCAGTTGGGTTTATCGAAAATCAATGATTTATGTTTTGAAAACATGTGATCGGTTTTTACAGAATGATCGAAAACAAAGCCTTTCCACGTTGAAATCGTCCAAGCATTTTGTCCTAAGCTTTATAAAGATATGATTCCACTTCCACGTTTGCTCTCTCTACTTGATTATTGTCACATTGGGCTCAGAGATCAGAGAGAACTCAAACTACCGATCGGGTGTCACACTCGAGAACGGGTACACTTTTGACTAGATAGCCACCGCAGCAAATCAGCTACACCTAATAGCCGTGATTTTTTAAGACCTCAAAGTTAGAAATATTCCGAAGCCTCCAATAGGATACCCAACCTATTGATTCTTTTGCTTGAGGCACTAAGGTCAAGGAATGATAGTATACGCACTGAATCCTTATTATGCCTGGTCAAGGAGAGCAAAATGGTTTGCCACACTTGGGACCTGATCGCTAAACGAATAAACGAGCTAAACGATCGCAGAAGAATTTCTCGAAAATTTACGATGGATATGCACACAAAGTTGCAACTACTTTCTGATTTTATACAACTGATGTATTAGTCCAGTATATAAATAACCTTCGTCCGTTGAGGACAACCCAATTAATGCAAAAATACTCTATCCAAAAACAAATGCAAACTTTTTTTCCTTTTTCTCTTTTCTTTTTCTTTCATCATGTAGAACACCGAGTTGAGCGGTGCCCTTAGGGAGTCATTACATTAATCATAACGGTTTAGCAACAGCAATAGCTCCTTAGACGTTCAACTTCTTAGGCTGCTCCCAGGGGTTCTCCTGGTTGGTGAAGTGGCCGTAAGAAGCAGTCTTGAAGTAGATAGGACGAGCCAAGTCCAACTCCTTCACGATGACACCAGGTCTCAAGTCGAAGTTCTTCTTGATGATCTCCACCAACTCCTCAGAAGAGTACTTAGAGGTGCCGTAAGTGTCAACGTGGATCGACAAAGGCTCAGCAACACCAATAGCGTAAGAGAATTGAACCAAAGCACGGCGGGCAAGGCCAGCAGCCACCAAAGACTTGGCAACCCATCTAGCGGCGTAAGCGGCAGATCTGTCGACCTTGGAGAAGTCCTTACCGGAGAAAGCACCACCACCGTGAGCACCCCAACCACCGTAGGTGTCAACAATGATCTTACGACCGGTCAAACCGGCGTCACCCTGGGGACCACCAATGACGAAACGGCCGGAGGGCTGGATGTGGTAGATGGTGTTCTCGTCCAACAACTCAGCGGGGATGACCTTCTGGATGATGTCCTTCTGGATGGCCTTTCTCAAGTCCTCAGTGGAGATCTCCTCGGCGTGCTGAGTGGAGATGACGACGGTGTCAACTCTCAAGGGCTTGACAGCGCCACCCTCCTTCTGGTACTCAACAGTGACCTGGGTCTTGGTGTCGGGTCTCAACCAGCCCAAAGAGCCGTCACGTCTAGCAGCGGCCAAGGCAGCGTTAAGCTTGTGCGACAACAAAAGAGTCAAAGGCAACAACTCGGGGGTCTCGTCGGTAGCGTAACCGAACATAATACCCTGGTCACCGGCACCGAGCTCCTCAAGAGCCTTCTCGTAGTGCAAACCCTGGGCAATGTCGGGAGACTGCTGCTCAATGGCGACCAAGACGTTACAGGTCTTGTGGTCAAAACCCTTGTCGGAGTGGTCGTAACCAATGTGCTTGATGGTGTCACGAATGATCTTCTGGTAGTCCAATTGGGCCTTGGTGGTGATCTCACCGAAAACCATGATCAAACCGGTCTTGGCGGCGGTCTCGCAGGCGACCTTCGACAAAGGGTCGACGGCCAAGCACGCGTCCAAAATGGCATCGGAGACCTGGTCACAGATCTTGTCGGGGTGACCCTCACCGACGGATTCCGAGGTGAACAAAAACTTTTCGGGTTGCTGGGCAGTCATGATAATGTAAAACTGGTGAAAAAATTTCTGTTGGGGTTAATGCATTTATATACATCATCACCTAAGAACACGTGCCCAAACCGACGTCGCGCCCGCGATCATCGAGCAGCGCGAAAAATTATGCAATATGGCTGCTCGTGGGTGCATGGGTACGAGGAGCGCCACAATTTTGTGTGGACTACACGCGTGGCGAACTTATAGCCCACGATGCTGCCATCGTGCGACCACGACACCCGTGGGCTCAAGACTAATTTTCGCGCGAGGCTTAGGTATGCCTTTCCATAATCAACCCCGCATATCCGGCACAGCTTCTTTTTTATTACTTTTCCTGATGTAGATTTGGTCGCATGTGATGGGTATTATCGACTTTTACAAACATGAAGACGTTTTGGCTTTGGATCTGGTGGCTGGTGGCGGTGGTGGCTTTCAATTCAACCCGCATCCGACCCCCGCGTCCGCTGCTTGACGAGTTCTACACCCCGCCTGACGGGTACGAGAAGGCAGCTCCTGGAGACATTCTTCGGATTCGACCCACGCCCCACAATTTGCGCAACATCTACTTTGCCATCGATGTTCAAAATGCCTGGCAAGTTATGGTGAGGTCCACCGACCAGTTTGGCCAACCAGCAGCGGTGGTGACCACTGTGATTGAACCCTACAACAGTGATTTGACCAAAATCGTCTCCTATCACATGTTTGTTGATTCGTCATCTGAGGATTGCGCCCCTAGTTATGCGATGCTCGAAGGAGCCTCGATGATGACCTTGAGTTCTCAATTGGAGGTTTTGTTTATCCAGTTGTGTCTTGAGAAGGGCTGGACGGTTTCTATTCCCGACCACGGCGGAGTTTCTAATCAATTTCCAGGAGGTCCGCAGTCGGGGTATGCAGCATTAGATTCTATTCGCGGGGTACTCAAGTCCGGTGAGCACACGGGGATCAAATCCGATGCCGAAGTGGTGTTGTGGGGCTACTCTGGCGGACTGATTCCTACCATGTGGCTGTCAATTATCCAACCGAAATACGCCCCAGAGCTCAAATCCAACTTGTTAGGCGCGGCTGCTGGTGGCTGTATCTCAAATTTGACCTCTGCAGCGATGCAGAATGACGGTACACCCTTTGCGGGCCTCATAGCAATTGCCATGGGGGGATTCGCAAAGACCTACCCTCAGTTCGACGCCCTTCTTAAGCAACGCATGTCCCCACAGCATTATGATCGTATGATCAGTGCTCAAAACAGATGCTTTTTTCCCAACATGCTCCTGTACGTGGGCACCCTGTTCTTCTCAGGCAAGAACCCGTGGGTGGAAGGTGGCCTTGACTTGTTCGAAAACGAGATTGTAAAGCAGATCTTTGCCGAGAACAGTATCCCGACAAACCTGACTTCTCCCGTGCCGGAGATTCCCATGCTTATCTATCATGGCTATCACGACGAGTTGTTACCTCACAAGGACCTTTCCAATATCGTAGACTTTTGGTGCGAGCGGGGCATTGGCTCGCTTGAGTTCATGTCCGACTATACGAGCGATCACTTGATCGGTGTCGTGTCGGGCGTACCCCTTGCAATTACGTGGATCGCCGAACGGTTCGCCGGTAAGGAGCCGGTGGAAGGCTGTTCCTCGATGTCCAAAATCAACTTCTTGCGTTATCCCGGTGCCACAAAAGAGACTTGGGAATCTTTGGTGCGCACTGGAGGCCACTATTTCGGACGTAACATCGGCTCGACGACGCAATTGTCGATCGACTTCGCATTACGCTTTTTCCAAAACACTTTAAGAAAACGGTCGACGCTTGCGACATTCATGACTTCTACCGTCTTGTCCAAGTTCTTCGACGGGGACGAAAACGAGTAGACACATTTCAAATCGGAGATAATTAATTCCATATATTGCATACAGCGTACCCACACCTCCTGACAACCCTGCGTAGAACTTTAACTTCAGGGGCCATGAAACTACCCCTGACCCTAGCCACACTATAATTTAGTCTTCAAAAACCAATTGAGTCTGGTCAATTGGAGCCCTTATGGTGTTGGATATGTCAACGGTTCCAACGGTTCTGACATCTATTCATGTGCTTGGCGCGCGCAAACGAAAAGCGGGGACACCGAGACATCACATGTGGCGTCTATATAACACAAACAAGTTCCTCAAATTTCACTAGTTATGAACTTCATCCTCTTGCTTTGGGTGTCCTTTGTTGCTGCTGCCAAAGTGTTGCGGCCGTCCGAGGATCCTTGGTACCAGCCGCCAGATGATTACGTGTCTGCCGAGCTAGGTACCGTTCTCAAGACGCGTCCCACACCCCACAAGATCCGGTCGATTTACTTCACGATGAATGTAGCCAACTCCTGGCAAGTGATGGTGCGATCCCAAACCAAAACTGGTGACCCTATCTGGGTAGTCAACACCGTTATCGAGCCACACAACGCTGATCTGGACCGAGTGGTATTCTTCCAAATGGCTCAAGATACTCTGTCAGCGGATTGTGCGCCGAGTTATCTGGTGCTTTCTGGAGCTTCTATGTCGACCATTTACAACCAGTTGGAGATGGCCACGCTCCAATTGGTTCTTGACAAAGGCATGTACCTCGTACTTCCTGACTATGAGACCCATTTGGGGTGGTGGCCTGGTGGGAGGCAAACGGGTTATGTGACGTTGGATTCCGTTAGAGGAGTGATTCACCAGACGAAGAACGTCACTGGTATCAGTCCCGACGCCAAAGTTGTCATGTGGGGGTATTCTGGAGGCTCTATCCCCACTCAGTGGGCATCTGCATTAGTACCCCGCTACGCCCCGGATTTGCGCAATACAATCGTAGGTGCTGCCTTGGGCGGGGTTGTCAGCAACTTCTCTCTGACTGCGCGCCACAACGAGGGTGGGTTGTACGCTGGTCTTGTAGGGTTGGTAGTTGGAGGATTGGCGAAACAGTTCCCGGAATTTGACGAGATGCTTCGCGACCAGATCTCGGAAAAGCACTACGAAGAGGTTAAGTGGGGACAAAACACGTGTATGATGCCGGCACTCCTCAAGTTCCACCATAAACTGTTTTTCCTGGGCCCTAAAAAGTACGCTAGAGACGGATGGGCGATTATGGAAACCAAACTTATTGCCGACATCTTCCACGAGAACACTTTGGCCAATGACCCCCACCACCCGTATCCCCAGATGCCTGTGATCTTGTACCATGCTCGTCACGACGAGATTATAAACTACCATGATTCAGAAACTATGTATCATGAATGGTGCGAAAAGGGGATCCAGCTGCTTGAGTTCCACACCGACGGAGCCCTGACACATGTCACGGGTATTGTAACCGGGGCTCCATTAGTCATCCGCTGGATAGAGGACAGAATGGCCGGCGTCACCCCCATTGAAGGATGCCACCTGGTGGAGCAAAAGTCCTTTTTAGACGGCACGGGCTACTCGAAATTCGGGCTTCTCAAAATGGCTGCTTCTAGCGTTTGGGGCACCGCTCTCGGGCGCAAGCAAACTGCGGAAGCTACCGACCCCGCTCAAGAGATTGCCTTCTCTGGGTTCAACTACTTTAATTTGCCGTCATTTTTACTAGAGCGATCCCGGCAATGGATCAAATTTTAATTCATACACTAGACGTTAAATTAATTTGTAAATTATATGCTCTATAATAACCTTTCATATGTTTACAACTTGGTGGTGGCACGGTTGACCATACCCTGGTACGACGACAAGTCGTTTTCGGTAGTGCACGAGCCACCGCAGACAACAATAACGACAATGTCATCGGGCTGCAAGTGACCAAAGTGCTTGTACATCAAGTCCATGCGGCTAAAGACCACCAGGGCCAGAGCGCCACAAGCAGGCTCAACCACCTTACCAGTCGCCTGGTGGTAGTCGATGCAACCCTTCAAAGCGTCAACGTCGTCAATCACCTCCAACTTGGTGGTCACCACCGAGTCGTTCTTGAAGTTGTCAAGCGAGGTCTGGGTGGTGTAAGAGCAAGCCAACGAAGTGGCCATCGACTTCACCGACTGAAGAGTGATCAACTTGTCCGCCTTGATCGTTTCCGAAAGGGTGGGCGCCTGCGCCGTCTCAATCAACAAAATCTCGGAGTCCTGGACGCCGTTGCGCTCCAAGCCCTGGTAGATACCGTTGTACAAACCACCGCCGCCACAAGAGCACACAATGCCCTTCAACTTGGACACCTGGTGAGGGGTGAACTGCAGCATCAACTCGTCAACCAAGGTGGCATGGCCTTCCCAGATCTTAGGGTTGTCGAAAGGGTGGCAGTAGATGGGCAAGATCTTCTCGTTGTCAATCAGCTCCAAGATGTTGCGCAAGTGCTGGTCAGCCTCGAAGATGTTGTTGCCAAACAACACCATTTCGGAGTTGTAGCTCTTCAACTGGGTCTTGACAGACTCCTTGGCGATCACAGGCATCACCACGGTGCACTTGACACCGTAAAAGTGGGCGGCGTAAGCAGCGGCCAAGCCGGCGTTGCCGCCAGAGGAAGCAAACACCTGGATCTCCTTGGTGCAACGGCGAGCCCGCGCCGCTTCAATCTCGGAGTGGATCAAGTTGCCAATGCCACGCAACTTGAAGGAACCCGAAGGCTGCTCAAGGTCGTTCTTCATGAAGACCCGGCACGGAGGCTTCAGGGTCAAGTGGTGGGTGGCTTCAGTCAACGAGGTGGTAACGTGGGGGGAGGGCAAAGCAGACTGTTGAATTTGCAAACCAGACATGTTGAGTTGAATCTATTGATAAAAAGTTTACTGGGTATCTACATTCTCTTATATACCTACAGCAATGCTTGTGTGACCGAATGCCGTTCACCCTGGAGCCCGCCGTAAAAACGGCTGTGGCCGAGTGTGGAGTCGAGTCAGAACGGGCAAGTTTAGCGCACCGAGTCAGTATACGAGTCAAATGAGGGGCAAAAAAGGAGGATAACTTCCGCCAGAGGGGCAAACGACCGCAAGAAAACGGGTTGCGGTTTAAACGACATCATAAAATATAACTGCGTTGTCGCTCTGTGAATTCGTGCTCGTGGAAACCAGTTCTCTACTGGGTCTTGTCATGTTTCTTTTTCGATTTTAGGTAAAAGGCGAAAGTTCGGGTACAGGCGCACTCCGAACTTTTCGAAGATCGCCGAAGCCCCCGACCCGTTAGATGTTTCTTTTTGTGGACTGAGGGGTTTTGGTTGCGTCCCCACCAAAGTACGCGGTCCGACACGCCCGTTGCATACTTGGCGGTTTATTTTGATTTAGTACAGTCGTTCCAATAATTTTTGTAAACTTTTAGATACAGGAGTTCAAAATTGATATCCGGGTAGTGCAAAAAAAACTTCCGGTGAGACCCAATCTCGAGCGAGAAATTCCGACTTCAG